>JAHZNB010006442.1:0-14545 GCA_027744295.1 Callyntrura guangdongensis
AGGATTCGCTGCGGCATCATGCGGAGTGTGCATTTTATATATGTGATTCTGCAGATACTGGGCTAAAGATTAAAAACATATATTAGTTTTAAATCAATGACGTTCCATTGGAACGTCATTAGTTTAAATATTAGTTAACATAAAAGATAGTTAAGACTTTATATCACCGCACCAACTGTGAAAGACTCTCCACAATGCTGACAAACGTGTTTTCGAACTTGGGTATGCAACTGCATGTGGTTATAAAGGTTCTTACTTGAGTTACACTCTTGATTTACAAAATATTTAATAAATCATGCTTAAAAAGACTTGAATACTTTGTATAATTTAAACTAATAGTGTAAATAAATACTTATGGATCAAATACCTATTCCACATATATCACAAATTAGTAAATCCACGCGATGCCTTTTCATTCTGTGGTTTTTTAGTTGCAGTAGTGTTTTAAATACCTGTTTGCATATGTCACACGTCATTAAATTCAGATTGCTCATTGCATGCGCCGTTCCTTTATGCAACTTCAATTCATAGTCACAAGAATATGCCTTGGAGCATATTGTGCAAATGAAGGACATATCGGTTAATTCTAGGAAGATAAAATGTTGCATTATTTTTTTAGAAGTAAAGCTAGAGTAAACCTAACACTATGCAATTATTATATTCGACTTAGTAAACCTTGTTCATGAGAAGTAAGAATATGTGCATCTCTAGAGGCTTCATCCAAAAATTTTTCGCTACATAATCTACACCACCAGCTAAACTCCGGAACGTTTGGCTGTCGTGTGTATCTATACAACGGTTGAACGCTTTTATAGGCATCCACATGAAATTTTCTCCAATGATGAGAAACGTGAGCATATTGTGCAAATGAAGGACATATCGGTTAATTCTAGGAAGATAAAATGTTGCATTATTTTTTTAGAAGTAAAGCTAGAGTAAACTTACACTATGCAATTATTATATTCAACTTAGTAAACCTTGTTCATGCGAAGTAAGCATATGCGCATCTCTAGAGTCTTCATCCAAAAATTTTTCGCTACATAATCTACACCACCAGCTAAACTCCGGAACGTTTGGCTGTCGTGTGTATCTATACAACGGTTGGACGCTTTTATAGGCATCCACGTGAAATTTTCTCCAATGATGAGAAACGTGTGAGGTCACTGCAAACCTTTTAGGGCACTTCGTGCACTTGTACACAGTTTCTGAGATAGCAACAAATGATATGATATGAACAAATTACAACGAACGGTACACGAGATTTTTAAGTAATACTCACTTACTAGCGTGATCTTTAAAATGTTTGATAAAATTGTCCACTCGGAAATACTGTTTAGGTAAACAGAGATTACATTCAAATATTCGATGGGTAAGTGGAATTTGTTGACGTTCTCCGTTGTCTTCCTAACTCAGTGTTCAAAACAAGTGACTGTTGACAGCGCTTACCTTTACATACAAGTAAATGTTCACAATAATCCAATTTTTGAGAAAACTGTACTTTGAAATCGATGCACAATGGACATACTAATTCATCGTCAGTTTTATCATCCTTTCCTTTTAATCAGCAGAGTAATAATAAACGGAATAGTGCAGTTTGAAACATTTACATTCCATTTAATTTACATCCCCATACCTCATTGGTTTGGTACCCAAATAAAATCAATATAAAACTCACCTTTGCAACCTTCAAAGTGTATCATCAAGTTTTCCGCTTCTCCACTTGTGTATTCAAAATCTTCACACAACGGGCAAACAATGCAATTTCTTGCTTTGCGTATTTTATACATTCGCCTTGTTCTATTGCATGTAGATCTGGATGGGACTTCCAAATTACCGACATTTTCCGGTCTCCAATCCACGTCATCAGTATCCATTTTGTCATCATCTGCATCGCTTTCGCTTAAAACAGAATCCATTACTGGGCAAGTCAGTTTTGTATGACACGTCTCTAGAGGATTTTTTCTTCACGCCGTCAGAATCTTTATAATGAAAAGTAAATTAAAAGTTATAGCCTTTAGAAAATACACAGTATACATATACTTAATAACTCTTGCTGTACTAGGCTATAGGCCCATACACGTAATCCAGAAGCTATTTATCTCAAAACTGTGTTCACTGCAAATTTACAAAATTTTGGACCGAATACTTACCTCGTTCCAAGGCTTTAGTAGACTCCAATGTATGTTTCTGTAACACATTAGTAGCGCGGTGGTATTTTGCTAGATGTTGCTTAAGTTTTCGCTCATTCACAAATACATTTCCACAATCAGGACATTCGCAAGTACTTCCTACAAAGTAAAATACTCACAACTGCTACTTTTCAATTGCAAGTGGTTAGCTATATTCTATCAATCAAATTTAAAAATGAAAACGTACGTTCATGCAAATTTAAGTGTTCTTGCATCATCACAGGTGAAATATACAGCGTGCATTTGCTGCATTTAATCTTTTTCCTTTTGCTAACCACAGCCCGTTCTTGTTTAGTTTTACTAGTACGGTTTTTACGAGTTCGAGTTGACGGATGATGCTTCCACAAATGAAAGCGAAGATTGTCTTTATTTTTGTGTACACTGAGGCAGATATGGCAATGGAATGGGCTTGCTATCAAACAAAAGAATCTATATTTGTACACCAAAAAAATGTTTATCGTGTTCGAGAAATTTTAATGTATCAAACTTTCAATTTGCAAATTCACTCACTTTTATGTAAACTTTGATGTACCCAAAGATCCTCCTTGTTGGAAAATTTTCTTTGGCACTTACTACATGAATTTGAAGCTCTTCCTGCGACTGTAACTTTGCGCACTTGTTTATCTTCTGAAGGGAAGGCAGGAACTACATTATTTGCATCTAGTGTACCTTCTACATTAAACTGTTTCAATGAATCTTCCTGTGGCGCACCTTAATATAAGCATTATAATTTAAATTGTTCACATAATATACTATGTTGTGAAAAAAATAAAATAAAAATAAAGTAAAAATGCTAACAATCTTACCAACTTCATTTGCAAGATGTAAATATTCATAGTGTTCTTCAAACTTGTTAGCTGGGAAATGAACTTGACATTCTTCGCAAAATTTCTTTTTTGTATTTGCTGTGACTCTCTCCAACATGTGTTTTTCATGTTCAGTAGGGGGTTCTATTTCAATTCCTGCAACATTTGATAATGAAAATCCTTCTTTGGGGTTAGTTTCATCAACATTATCTTTGTAATGATCTATTTCAAATTCATTATAATGACAATCTGTAATTTCAGCATCGGTGGTGAGTAGATGTTGGTTATCATTATCATTATCATCAAAATCCGGCTCCATCTTTACAATTGATGCTTGCGCAATTTCCGTATTCACTACAATGAAAGGTTGTAATATTTTTTTCTTTATCAGTTCATTAGCTTTTCTGTCGCCGATTAGGAAAGGATCCGTCAAATCTCCGTATACGTCTACAAGAATATTAAACAAAAATTGTGCAATAGATATCGTCCACAAAAACGGTATGAACAAATATTTATTATATTTTATAAACTTGCACTTACTGACGGAGACAAAGTTTCTGATCTGGTCGGTAATCATTCTCTTGGGGTTGGGAATTTTCCATATTTCGCCCTCCATCCTACTCGTTGTCGCATCCTGATTAGCCTTTGATTGTTTAACTACCTCAATTACTGTGCGCTTTAATTTCTTAAACCTCTGAAGTGCACAGATCACTTCACAATGAATCTGTTTGGTGTCTTCAATCAAAACCTCACATTTTTGGCAGACTGCAATCCAGGTCTCAGGTGATCCCCAGCTCATTAAATATGTTTGCATATTGTGTACAGGAACTTCCAATAATTTGCTCAATATAAAAATCGTATCAAGCTGTTTCAAAATTGCCGAGGATGATGATGTTCGACTTCTCTTATTAGACTTTCGTTGGCCTGTTTTGATTTCCGAAAAGCAAATTACACACCGATCGGAAACGTTGTTCAATGATGCCATCATGATATTGATATTATCTTGTGGTGCTGAATCAGCACTGCTGATGTTACTGATTGTTTCTTTCTATTTATAACTTCATTGTCGGTGATATTTCTCGTCGTGTCAACAGACGTGTCAACTTCCTGTTAGAATTTTTTTGGAGAGATACGCAGAAATATAAAAAGTAATACTCCAATAATTGGATTGAAACTATTGAAAGTCAAATTTCATTCGAACAGAACAGATACACAAACACAACTTGAACTTGACCCAGAAAGACATACATTAATTTCTCGTCGTCTGTCAACAGACGTGTCAACTTCCTGTTAGAATTTTTTTGGAGAGATACGCAGAAATATAAAAAGTAATACTCCAATAATTGGATTGAAACTATTTAAAGTCAAATTTCATTCCAACAGAACACACAACTTGAACTTGACCCAGAAAGACATACATTGCAACTGTAGACGTAGACTGTTGTGTCGTCCTTCTTCTGATACACTGAATTGGCTTACTAAATGTTTGTAAACATCTGCGAGCTACATCCAGACAACCGCCACTGTTTTTAAGTTCATGTGAACTTATGCAGGGGATTGTGATTGTGAGCGAGGTGTCGCTATCGGCATGTGTACATAATTTAATTTACTCCTCCGGGCTTACTTAAAAATGTTCATACTCATAATTAGGTTTTCCCCCATCATCGTTGTGCTTTCGACAGTTTGAATTTTCAATTGCACGCTCTCGAGTACACCTTACAAATTTACAATACAAACCCAAACCTAACCGACTTAAGTACCTATTTGCGATTGCGTTGTCCGTTTATCATTGGTGTTAAAGGCTGTTTAAAAAGCAACGTTGCATATGACAGTAGAAACCTTTGTGGCGAATCGCCACTGGCGATTTGACTATGTATGTATATACATAGTAGTAAGTAAGCACCTTTGAATGTCCTTGTATCTTATTTCCCCTGGATATTTCAATTTCAATTTCAATTTTATTTCCCTGCTTCTAAATGTCCTTGACTTGCATGTTTATTTGAGTACATAGAAAAACTGAAATGAAATTCAACTCGCGTCAAACGGATCCCTGAGTTTGACAGGAGGTGTCAAAGTAAATCTTGAGTATCGTGTATAAATAACCAGAACTAATTTTAACCGCGATCTCGATCTTTTGATATATGCTCACGTATACCCCATAAATGTTTTGAATTGCTTTAAAAATCCGACGCTGCTAGCTTTTACTTTACAAAAATATCTTTATATGCTCGAAGACTGTCATAGTTAATTGGCATTGAATTTAACGCCACCTAAAACTACATCATTCTCCCCTTAGATTTGCATAATATAAGTAGGGGTTGAAATAATTAAGGTGCATCATTTGACCCTGTATGCATTTCTGTGGGACGAGGCGTGTATCCGATGGACATAGAAATTGGAATGTACAATAAAATTCAAAATTTAAATATGTAGCAAATATAAAAATAGATGGCATATCGCATGAGNATACAATGAATTGAAACCAATATCCACAAATCTGCAAGAAGTTAGTAGGTCAGTCAATGCACTGGTTATGTGGAAAAAAGGTGCTGCGTAGTTCTATGTAAATACAACGAAGCGATTAATATGCAATTGCCAGAATCAAGAGGTAAACAGTAATTAAAAAAGTGTGACTATAATATGTAACCATTTTAACATAATTTTTATTAGCAGATGTTTTAATTTTGGAACATGACAATTAAAAAAACAATTGGATTAGGTAAAACGGGACTCAAATCATCAAAAATTAAATCAAATTTATTCAAAGAGATATCCTGTTTAATTTAATGTACCTTAACATAACGTCTCATGAGATTGAGAATCGTATTGTGAGAATCCTATTGATTGCTGTTTATGGCTGAAGTAACTTTTGCTGTAAGATCAATCGCATGCTCTCCATCCTAGGTGAAATCAGCAAGACAAATGGAATCAAAGAGTTTATTATTGAAATCCACATACACGCGCTTTGTCACATTTAAAAATAATAATAATAGTTTCGCCATTTGTATGTTCATGCTCACCATATCAAAGTCAACAGCCCTTTTGGCAACATGGTGCATTGATCGTGCAAAAATTGGCCATGGGCGGTATGGTCTCAATCCAAACAGAACTGGCCCAAGATAAAATGTAATGAAATAGATAACAACGTATGCTACTAGAATCCCAACAATAAAATTAATTACGGGAGAATCAACTGCAAAAATTGAGCGGGCTTCTTCCAGGGCTCGTCCCAAAGTTTCCTTAAAGGATTTATAGCAGTAAAATGATTTCATTTAATTAATTTCACGTACGACTAAATCAAATTTTTTTAGAATGTAAAACTTATTATGCCTATCAGATAAAATTACTTTCACTTAGCCACTTTACCTTAATCTCGGTCATTCTTCCTGTTAATAAATGATTTAATAACTTCAAACGTAGGTTGATCCCCTATGTAAAACAGTATTTTTAATAATTTTTACTATTAACGATAACTTAGAGTGATAGCATTTATGAAAGAAACAGCAGAATTTGGAACAGCTACTGCAACGTCGTGCTCTTTTAATCTTGGTTAGTTAGATCGATGTGAACTACATGCACTGTTGAGACTGAAAGCTGAAACAAAGTATTACTTTCACGAAATCAGGAATGCGAAAGTGACGCATTCCAAGAAAATATGGTAGGTAGGTGCTTAAGCCCTTGCATTATCCAACCAACCATTGTTTAGGAATATGAATACATGGGAATTTTTTAAACGTATTCATGCATGTATGTTGTTTATAATTTTCACCTTATATGATTTTTTAAGGTTTTACCGGCATCGTCAATCGTGTAGTGATATACATTACATGATTATATTACATTACATAAGCGTTGAGTGTCGTATATGTATGCTCAGCTTCACTTCACCACCAAACAAATCCCAATGAAAAGGGTCATGGTGAGATGACAGTAACAAGCTGGTTTAGGGTACTTTTCAAGGTCATCCAGCCAGATACCCAACAAATGTACATGTATATAGTAGAAACTTTTGTTCAGATCAGTTCCAGGAAATGAAAGCTAGCAAGAATAAATATTTTGTTTCATTTGTCCCATTTCATTTCATGGCTTTGTAAGAAAACAGGTATATATATGTATGTCTGTTCGGATATTAAACAGAATCCGTTATAATTTCGTAGTATATTGGGAAATTATAAATCCAGCAGTACATATTCATGACTCCAGAAAGTTTAAACCTGAGCTTTCTGAGAATACATATACATAATGGCAAGCTAAGCCAGCGAGAAATAGAAGGTAATTATTTATTATATAAAACTGCCTAGGAAAAGAAAGTGCATAGATGATAGAAGAACCCAATCCCATCTTTAGAACCACAAAAATGAATAATGTAATGAATGCCAAGGTATGTATGTATGTACATATATTATCTTTTATAGCAATCATTAAGTAGCTGAAAATAACCATATTATAACGCATCATACATTTTTGTCGGGAAATGTTTTTGAAATATATCAAAGGTAGGGAGCTTGAATCAAAATGAAAACGTAATTCAAAAGACAGTTGGTATAAACTTGTACATTCAACATATTTATTTAAAATTTTCAACCAACACTCCCAGATAGGTGCCCAAAGAATGGATTGATCCAATATACCAGCATTAGAGTTAACGTTGAGTATCCAACTGTTGTATACTCCAGAGCTAAAGAAAATACGGGATTAAAGTATCCTCCGCAGTATCTCGCCCCTGAAAAACAAGCTGCATTGACAAACCTTGTTGAATTTTATAAGAAAATTGAAGTATCACCACTGTTTACCAACCGTACCAAGTCCTGAAAACATAGCTTTTCCAATAGCAATAGCGACATCCCTCGTATATCTTTGTAACCTTCCATTATTTATAATGAAGATTGGCCAAAGGTGCTGAGCAAAGCAAAAGAAGCATTCTGCAATGGCAGCAAATAGGGGGCCTTCCTATTTTAATGTTTGGTGATGGATAAAAGCTATTTTTAAAATGTTTGCGGTATCTACAAACGCTGGCGTGGTGTCGGCATAAAAACAATGACTGACAAAACTGCAGTGTCGGTGCTGTTTGTTACTCACCGTCATCGATGATGGCCAGTTATCTGCCGTATTATATCTTGTAACGTGATAGTTAGTTTCCTTCCACAGTGTCCAGTACTCGGCATTATTCCAGGCAACGTTCAAAATAAAGTTATACGCAGCATAAGCACCAAGTCCTTGAGAACTAATTAATAGCATCACAAATTCAAACCTTCTGAACATGATCGTCTCTTGCTGATCCAGATCTACCTCGTTTTCACCAAGAGCTTTTAAGTGTGTTACCATCACAGGAAGCGGATTGGCATCGTATTGGTACTCTGGAGCTCGTTTTGCTTGCCATATTAACCAGATAAATACCGCAAGAGTGTATATTACAACGCCAAAAACGTCGTAGACTGTGAAATAAATTAAGAGACTCAATTAAATATCCCATAGACATGAATTTTTAATTGTGGATGTGGTTATGGGAGGGAGGTGATACCAACTGAGGTTATTATGTATTATAAATGATTATATGTATGATTATGTGTGTATTGTTTATACACAAATCTAGAGTTTGGTTTTATGTGTAGCGAAATATCGTTAGCATACTTACTTATGAAGTTAATTTCAAAGCAGATAATAGTGGCCTCCAGTGTTCCAATAAATTCAGTTGCAGCAAAACGATTATCCACGTTTATATTTACTCGTCCACCAAATAAAATAAGCTCTCGGATGAGGTCGCATAGGTAAACGGCTATAAGAACAATAAAAAATGACAAGACTAAATCGTCGATGTTGTTGTAAATGTTTTCAATGTATTCGATCAACATATTTTAGCTTTTCCAAACATAACAATGCATTACAGGAAAATGTTTATTCAACAATAATAATCAAGTAGACTAACATTGAATCCCATGCACCATTCAGCATGAATCACCAGGAAAGATTTTGAATATGCACAAAATATTTACTTCAATTATTTTACAGTATATCATTCAGCATTTCAACATTGCATTTACCGTTTCCATGAATGTGTCACAACGTTCTACGCTTCGTGGGTAAAGTTTGGCACATTGGTGCTAAAAAAGCATTATTATGGGTCTGCATTTTTTACTAATTTTTTTGTTGTTTTAAAATCATGAAATATTACTTTTAAATGAACTACCTTTGTCTTGGTGTTCGGACGGCTCCTTCTTATGTCATTCATCACATGTTTGCGTCAAAGTTGCCCTTCATATGCACGCTTGACGAAGTTAAATCAATTGGTGGCTAATTGCTCAGTCAGTTAATTGCTCAGTTATTGTGTCATACTACCCCGAATGAGCATAAATACTATCGCCGATCCAAATTGAAAAACAATGATTTGCAGTAGATAGGCATTGAACTGAACGGCTTCTTTCATCGATTTTAACAGTTGCTATTAGCTGCTTTCTCTTTAAATGAATTGTACAGTGCCTTGGATGTACGTTTGGATTGGATAGCAATTTTTATTTGGCGGTGTTGTTTAAAACATGCCATGGAAACATAACAATACTTCTTGTCAGGAAAGCAAGGAACCAAACCTTGTCCGGTTTTTTTCTTCTCATGGTGCTAAAGAAGTTGTATTTCTATAAACATATCTTTAACTTTGACCCTCAGTCGTAGGTTCATTCAATGTTATAAATAAATCAGCGATAATAAGAAATGGTTAGAGTCTAAGTCTCCAGTGTTTGTTGTGTCATCCAGTCTCCAAAACTTCAGTTGTCGTGTTATTATATGCCGCTCAGCTATCATAATCAACGAAGATCAAAGGTTTTCATGAAAGAATGGAGGACCTAAACCAATGCATTAAAGCTGGACTCCATACAAAAAAGAAATATTCTGAACTGGTTGATTTGGAAAACCATTTCCGTCAAAGGCAGTGGCGTCCCTTGCGAAGTACAGTTGTGATTTCTTTGATGGTTTGGTGTTTCGTTCATGTTCATATGGGTCAACAGCCCGTTTACGGACAAGCTTTAAATGAAAAGGAGGTAGAGAGTCTGACCAGTTTTATCAACCAACACAATCAAAATCACACGGCATTTTCATATGATCAGCTGAAACAATGGTTCGAAAGTCAAACCCCTGAGGATTTTAAATGGGAAGTATATCCGAGGCTATATCCATTTTGCGTAAGTATATACTTTGATTTATGATTTATAAGAACGAATGAGGCTGGCTTACTGTTGTGACCGTTTCAAAGGAATGACATTTGTGGTGGGGGCTTTTTAAATTCAGAATCGTGTTATTTTGCTCGCAATTGTATGCATGCATCAATAGTAGTGCTAGTGTTATACAATGCACCCGGCCAGGATATGTATTTATATTCACAAACAAACCTGATTAACCTACAGACAATTTATTGAGATATATACTAATTGAGATATATACTGTGACTGTAGTATATATCTCAATTTACTAGTATATACTAGTATATATCTCAACTATGTTGTGTTTCCTGATGTTTTATTACTTGTAATAACACTTCCAATATACTTCTAGGTAACATCGGAGCAAATCAGCGATACCTCCCGTTACTCAGAAACGGAACACATTTATAAGTTTGTCGACATTTTTGAGGATATCGAGAGAGTCAATGATAAGTTTTACAACTTCAACCACAAAGACCATTCTACTGCGTTCAACAAAGAATGGATAAAAGGGGTAACTTAGTATATCTTCTGTTTTCTCTATTTACCATATGCCATATGCAGGTCATATGAAACTTGATATATCCGTACAGATAAGGCTCTCCAGAATTAACACCCCTGAAATGGACATGGTCAATTTAAGGTATGAATTTCGAATCCGTCATTCTCACTTGACGTCTACGGCTGTTGTTGGCATCTCTTTTGTTTTTATGACTTTATAGTTAATATGAGATAATTTTTTGTTTAAAATTATTATATCATAGGCAATGGTTGCACGTCCAGGTAAAAACAACCTACCCAGTGCAAGCACTATATATGCAGAGCATTGTTGGACCACTAGGTAAATTTGTATTTAATATTTCAAGTATTATTTTATATTATTTTCTGCATCATTAAACAGGGATATTATGATGTATTTCATCGATAGTATAATTGAAGTCCTTTACATTGCAGGCCTCCCTTTCGGAGAATTCTTCTTGGACTTCCCATGTCGAGATGATTTGGAAAATACTAAAGACATAAACATCGTTGGCCAGCTTTCATATTGTTCATACCGCCCAAAGACCACAATCCAGGTATGTACTGTCACGCACGACTAATCCTTAGACCAAAAAACCTACAGTGTTTAGTACTGCACAACACCAGTTTTATTTACTCCCCTTGGCACAATTGTTTCATCTCGCTCGCAGTGTTTAGTTATAGACAGAGTCCACGGCTGTTCGACATGATAAAGAAACGATTATCGTTTAACGATATTTTTGTTTTTCCTGAAAATTGGCGTACTTATTTTATTAAGAACGTTGAGTTATGTGTATGTGCAAAAAATTGGATTTTAAAAACTCGCTTTACTTGGGTAAAGTGCGAAAAAATGAAGAAATTGGTTGCCTGCTCTCACGCTTACAAATTAAAAGCTGAAGAGCTGAAATTTTTCACACGAATACTTTATTTGAATACAAAATGCCCAAAATGGGCTAATTTTTGCAATTTTTGAAAATCGAATTTTTTGCCGTAATGATGAGTTTTTCGATGAAAACAAAAATTGTAATTTACCTGGTAATTGTAACTTATCGTTAATGCAAATAGTGTAATTTTTTACGTAGATTCTGAATCTGCAAACCGTTTTTCATTGTTTAGTTTTCGAGATATTGGGAAAACCCGAATCTGCCAACCCGGGTTTTTTTAAATGCCACCATTTTGAAAATTGAAAAGTCACACTTAGTGCAGTTTTTTACGTAGATTCCGAATCCGCTGACATATTTTGAAAACAACTTTTCTTTTCATCGAAAAATTTAAAAACCTTATCATTACGGAAAAAATCCAATTTTCAAAAATCGCATAAAATCGCCTATTTTGTATTCAAATAAAGTATTCGTGTGAAAAATTTCAGCTCTTCAGCTTTTAATTTGTAAGAGTGAGAGAGGGCAACCACCTTTTTCATTTTTTCGCACTTTACCCCAGTAAAGTGAGTTTTTAAAATCCAATTTTTTGCACACACACATAACTCAACGTTCTTAATAAGTATGCCAATTTTCAGGGAAAACAAAAAATATCGTTTCTTCGTCATGTCAAACAGCCGTCGACCCCGTCTATATGTTCAAAGCACCAACAACGTGATATTGTTTTTCACAGCATCCCAGCGTTTACGTAGGATACAGTGAAGAAAAACGAGATCAGTTTGACGCTCACTTTTTCTGGACCGACATAACCTGTATGGAAACCCCTTATCTGCAATTCCTGTAATGTAATAGCTTTATCACCAAGAAATTTTTACATATGCATATAGGATTTTCTTATTGTGCTAAATTTGTTTTTAATAGGTTTCTCGTTGTGAAAGATTTTGATTATAATGCAACTATTAAGGGTAATCCTAAATTAGGGATAAATTATATGCCTCAACTTTCCCCAGTCTATTTGAACACAGTCTTCGACAGCGAAAGTGGTATGTTTAAACAAAGTTTGAAATTGACATGTGACGTAAAAAATTAATCTATGAATACTATTTGTTGACTATTCTATAAACTTATTTGCTTTCCAGGAGCTCGTAAGTTCAATCATCTCGTCAATAAGCCTTGATGAAAAAGACAACCATAAAAAGTTTTGTACGAACCTCTATATAAGAGATGTGTTTGCGCTATTGCAATTTGTACAGCTTTTCCTTACTACCCTGAGTGGGCGGATAAAATGTACTGTTTTCTCGACGCCGCTTCACTTGACAAGACATATACAGAAATTTACCCCCCAGCTGTCGCTTTTAATCCGGATGTGCCACCAAAAATCTCATACCCAAGTACAAAAAAGGGCGCTGATGCTGAATTCCGTGAAATAAGTTGGATAAAATCCGATGACACTTATCGAATTCAAGCAAACGAAGTGTATGACGCTTGTCTTACCGGCAAACTTAAAGATATGAGTCAACGGGATGAACATCGTTTGGAATGTCCTCCTGTAATAACCTATTAATTACTCCAATCTACTATTTGTCCCATTTTATTGTTTTATGATCGAAGGGTTTTTACTTTATACCATTTTTTTGTTTTAGGGCCCTTTTCGTTGTTCTTCGACTTACGCAGGTTTAGTAACTGTGATTAAGCATAAATAAATACATTTGTTTTGGCTAGATTTTACCATGCCGTTATTACTATTATTATTATTGCTGATTATTATCAGGAGGGAAAAAGGAAGATGTCACAGCTCAGCGACAAAAACTTGTAAGTAATATTAAATCTGACTGCCTTGCCATTGTCAAAATTTTCTTTAGCGTCCACTTATAATCTTAATTCATCCTCTTGCTTATCTTATAGGTCAACACAGAAAACGTCGTGTCAATGTGGTATGTAGGGTGACACTTACCATCGATTCCAATTCTCAATTTTTTACAACCATATAGTCAGACAGTCATGCATATCTTGGCCTCATGTTGGCAATTTGCCAAACTTGTAAAACAACGACAATTTAAAAAAAATAGTATAAGTCAATTTTATGAAATGAAGTCCAGTTTATTTTCAGTCAGTCACATTATAAATATTGGACGGTTCAAAAATTCCGCTGGGGTTTCAATCTCTAAATCCGATGAGTATAACAGTTGTTTTACGTGTCGCTCTCTAATCTCCACAGCTTTCCCTGTGGTGCTCCACCTTGTTTGAAACTTGGTTTTCCTGAGTACAAATGTGATAATAAGCCTGATGAAATATTTATCGATATCAACGATTCAAATGAGCTATCACTGGTGGAGGCCATCGTAAGTACCACAGGCATAACACAAAGCACATAATACAAAGTCGTTTGAAGTGTATGCTCTGCGTACTAAAAATACCTGTCATGAAAAAGATCAACCATGTTGGGTCAAACTTTTGCAAAACTTTTTAACTTTCGTGTGTTCTTATCGTTCCTACCCACTCTACCGTACCAATAATGGGGACTTCTCCTTGGACATTTTTTGTTGCCACATTTACACCGACGATTTTTTCGGTTGTCACTTTGAGTACGTCAGGTACATAAATAAGTACTCAAGTTACTTCTTTGGATATTACAAAATATTTAGAGGTTTGAGATAAAAAAAAATAGAATCCTTAATTATTTTCGACAAAGTTAGTTTTTCTAGTAACGCTATAATGGCGAGAACGATTGGTTTTAACGACATGCATTGCACGGCATGGCTATTGTCAGTACAAGTGCGGAAATACATTCAGACTACTTTGTATACGTAATGCTAAATTATGTAGATTCTGGTTGAAAAACGATAATTCGTCAATATTGGAGGTGTGTAAACGAAACAGTTCCTTGGGTGTGGCACATAATTTATATAACGATTTTATGGTTATTCAATCAAAATTCAACGCACTGATGAATCATAAACTAA
>JAHZNB010006443.1:0-20748 GCA_027744295.1 Callyntrura guangdongensis
TTCATCGTGCTCTTTACGAGTGACGAGAGATTTTCATCCTTCTCATGACATTTCACTGTATCATTTGAAAGGTGTCTTGCACAAAAATAAATGTGCTAAAGTCCATTTCTGTTGGAGTATTCTACTACTGGAGTATTCCTATAGTAAATCATATATTTACAATAGATAGATGATGTCACTGACGGATGCAGATAGAGTACCGCCAAAACATATTTTCCAAGTAGGAACATGCTGTTGTTTTTTATTTCAAAATATGGCTCGCTACTGCTAATAATATAGCTTGAAGTAGCAGGGGAATAGAACATTTTTTAATATAAGTATGTAATATAAGTATATATTTATTGAATTTGACAAAAAGTCTGTAAGTCCTTCCGACCTTAAATGATTCTAAGAAACTACAAATGAGAAAGAAATGTTTCCAAATTCCAACGTTGAGAATTGATGGATGTAACAGTTAGCAGTTGTGTCCCATCATAGACGTAGAATCTGAGGGTTTTGTAATTTGTTTTTAAAATTCAAAAAGGAATTCAACTTTGGTACGCTGACCCCCGAGGGGTTTATGCAAGTTTATCAAGGTTCATTCAGATTGGTTGACCCCTTTAAATATAGTGAAAGTTTGTTTTTTGTCATAAGTTTAAAATACATTTTACCACTAGATGTTCCGGAAGTGTATTGACTGAGTTTTAGTTATTTAGTTCTATGAAGTTTTACAAAGGTGTGAACTGTTGAACATTGGTAGTGCATTTTTTTTCTTTGTATTATCAAGTCTAGTTCTTTTAGTATGCCAGTGTTCCACTTTCTGTATTTCCTTTTGTATTTACATATTACGTCTCGATGCCGTAAAAGTTTACATAAATTTCCAATTTGTAACATTTTCCCATTTGACAATAAGGTATAGAAATAACAACGGTGTCGTTTTACTTAGTCGTCGGTAAGTATGTTTGTAGCAACCAGCCCCCAAACATGTAATGTACATCCTCGGATGATCTGAATTGTTCAAGGTATAGTGTATAAATAAATTGTTGCATTCCAGAGAAAGAATAAAGGTGAAAACTTCTAAAAAATACAGTGTAGTCGTATTGGTGGTTGTGAATGTAAGGCGCGATGGTCGAGCGAATACTGCTGTTTCTTGTTTGAATAGAAATAATGGGCTCTTATCGAACAAGCCCTTATTTTTACTTGAATTAAAACTGTGCTTTCTCTCCTGCCGTCCCTTCTGTCGAGCGGCCCCTATGCATTTTAACCAGTGAATGATTGAGTAATCCCTAGAAGAAAAATACTTTATGATTCTCAGGGGTATTCTGCCAAAGAGGCAGTAAATTTTATTCTTTTAGCGTTTCTTTCAAATTCCAATGAAACGATATAGATACGTGGAATGCTGAATTGAATGGCAACTGACAAACTCTCCTGCTGCAAGATTGACCGCAGGTTTTTACCTTAAAAAAATAAAAAATGATGTCATGGTAGTTTGCAATCAAGTTTTAACCAGGCAAAATACGTACGTATTGCTGCAAGCAAACGATTTAGACGACATAAAAATAGCACTTGCAAGCAATAATTGCCAAACCGGACTTTTTTGTTGCTATCTTATTTGTCGGGCAACTGTTTTTACTTGCTACATGTACATAGGTTATTTAAAAGGGGTTGTCAACTTTGCATTTACCCCGTAGTAAGCGTTTCTTTCAAATTCCAATGAAACGATATAGATACGTGGAATGCTGAATTGAATGGCAACTGACAAACTCTCCTGCTGCAAGATTGACCGCAGGTTTTTAACTTAAAAAAATAAAAAATGATGTCATGGTAGTTTGCAATCAAGTTTTAACCAGGCAAAATACGTACGTATTACTGCAAACGATTTAGACGGCATAAAAATAGCACTTTAATAATTGCCAAACCGGATTTTTTTGTTGCTATCTTATTTGTCGGGCAACTGTTTTTACTTGCTACATGTACATAGGTTATTTAAAAGGGGTTGTCAACTTTGCATTTACCCCGTAGTAGAGAAAATTATCTGTTGCCACTCTGTCCGGGTTACAGATACATAAAACAACCGATCTTGTATGCACGACTGCATACACGAACTTGTGCACTCGTTTCTGCATATCAGCATTTCTTTGAACCATGTATTCTGCCAATACAGAGAAATAGATATGTACACCGGGTGTACACGTCCCTTAGGCACGCTTCACTTAAACGAATGGACGACGAGCAAAAAGCAAATAAAAAAATTTACAGAAAAAAATAAAATACATAGTGCCCTTGACTTTCAACTTACCAAACGTGCATGTAGTGAGCATGTTCCTGAGACAAGAAGGGAGTACAAAATTAATCATTCTTGTTGAATTGGTAAAATATATGGTGGCGTCTTTCTATATCACCCTCAAGGCAAAAAAATAATCAGTCCATGATTAGATCAAATATACATATTAGTACACTACTATGCATGTGTATACTGTATATACCTATGCAAATATACGCATTAAGAATCACACACTTTAATTAGACCAAGTTTGTGAAGTTACAAAGAATTTTGGTTGTCTGATACTTTTTGTATTAGAAATCCAGGATAGATAAAAAAGTAGAGGAAAGCGACATGGGCTTAGAGTGATTTTGTGCCACAAAAAATATAACAAATGACAAAACTTATTAAAGTAGCACTTTTATTTTAATCAAGTTCACGAAGCAAGACCTTCTTTTCGATTTCTCTTAAACGAAGACGACGCGACGATACCCTAGAATATTGGGAAACAGTATAAAAGTTTCCCCTCCCGCGTGCATATATACACCCTCCGAAAAAACTCATTTTCTACTTATTTTGCATAAGAGAAAAGGAAAACAAGAAGATTATCTTGGCCGACCAACTTTCCAGGGAACCGTCAAACATTCCATCTTTCGTCTAATTTTCTACAATGAATCCACTTGGTTATCTTGTTTGAAAAATGAGATTTCTCGGTTCGCAGCAGAGATACAATGCTGCTGCTCCGCACACTCACTCGCTACACACAGAACAGTAAGCACTACGGCTTTCCCACTAATTCGACTAACGGCTGTACTTTCTCCAGTTTAGACTCCTTTCTTCTGTCTCTGCAGTTGAAAAACTTTTTTGCTGGCAATATGATGACGATGAGCGAGGACGATAATGGTGACAATGACGATGACATCAACGGATGGGTTAAACAAATGATAATAACAATAATAATGATAACAAGCTGGTTCGTTTTCTCGGTCGCGACTGCAAAAAAAACTTAACTGGTGTTGCTATGCGCATTGCATGAACCTTAAAACAGCATATTGAAGGAGAAATTAGGTACACTACAAAATAGAGACATAAGCCGTCCCATTCTCTCCCTTCATCCATCTCTCTGCTACATTTTCAGTTTTTTTTGCAAAACGACCAACTTATGTACGCAAATGTCATCTTGGAAATCAACAGCAGCAGTAATAGGGGTAGCAAGCGAGCAAGCAGTAGTTAAATTCGTCTTTTTTAGCAAAAGTAGAAAAACGAGCAACTTTTATTCTCGTCATTAAAACCCTCATAAAGAATAATGACACTGTGTATGTGCATGCATATTAAGCTATAATACAGCGTGTCAGTGGATGCCACTTTTGCTGATATACTTATTCCATAAACAGAGCAGTGGTACTGGGATACAAAAGCAGCGATGGAGGAGGGGAAAGAAAAGAAGTGAGCAAGCGAGAGAGAATTAGTAAGAAGAGTAGAGAGAAGCGAACCTTTGACAGTCATTTAAGCCATGATACTTTAGTGTCGTTTCCATCGTCTTCTTCAATTTCAGCCGTTTTTACTCATCGTCCTCTTTTTTCCTCTTTTCTCTCACCCACTTTCTCGCTCCGTTTCTCGCGCGCTTTCTCTCTTTCTCTTCGCTTACTGCAATCTTCATTCTTGAACCCAAAAAAGGTTTTTGGTGGCCATGCACATATACATACTCCAGAAAACGGTTGGCTCCTCCGTTGTTCGTTGTTGTACATGTGCAAAAAGATTAAGTGCCTCGACTGCTGCTGCTACATTGCATTTTACCCATGTGTCCGTGTACAAATGTGCATGTCCTCACTTGTTTTCTCGGTGCTGTACTGACTAAATATTTTTTAAACAAAGCGATGATGGTGACAAGAAGAAACACATTTATATTATTACCATGATTATGTAGCCAAGCAAGCCAAACATTTGGTGTGTATGTTTGTGTGTCTGTGGATGTTGTTTCACTTGAGAAAAAAACCTTTTCTTGATGTTGGTTGAAATTAACTCATTCTAAGAGAGACATGGGGAAAGAGAAAACGGCAGCAATGACTGTAGTGGTGGTGGGTCTAGTACTGGGTAAATGTTGACGCATCATCGCATATTGTGATGATGATGATGACGACGACGACGGTGGTAGTGAGGATATTCATGTTGGTTGTTGGTATACATTTGTTGTTGTTGTTGCTACTGCTACTGCTGCTGTTGCCGCTGCTGCTGCCGCACTGAGAAATTAATGTAATGAAATGAAAAACTTTTACAATACAATAGAATATAATGTAATGTGGCGTTTCTCTACAGCTTTCTGCTCACATTGTTCTTTCCCAATCCCCGTAGACAGAAGAGAAAGCCAGAGCCAAGTTAAACTGTAAGTGAGCAAAGGGAAATAAGATGACGACGACGACGACGAGAAAAAAATAAAAGCAACAGCATTTCCTCCTTCTCCCTCTCTCATGTTTAGTTTTCTTCTGGAGAAAATAAATAGTGGCTGCTAGAGAGATGTCTACAACACTAAGGATCAGTGGAGTAGAGAAGCTTGTTGTTTTGTTGGAAGAAAAAAAAAGATTGCTGGTGTGGCGTGTTTCTGGGTAAATATACAGGATTACTATGTACCACTATTGATTAGTCGACAGTGGAGGTGATGTTATACACGATCTTTCCGGTAAAAATAATAAAGTCTGCTGCACACTGTAGTGCAATAAACGCCCTCCCTGAGAATCATAGTATGTATGGCCGAACAGTGGTGGTGGTTGTAGTTATGTGTATGTGTGATCATGAGGACGATAATATTGCGTCTCTCGTCGCGGTAATGATTTGTCCCAACAATTTGTACTCTTTATGATCATCACTCAGCACACCTTTTTGACTCTTTCTTGTAATAGAAAAGTTTTTGTATCGGTTTCGCAGTAGCTAATATAGTATTTTGCCGGGTGCACGCGTGAGTGCGTGTGTCTGACTGGCGTTGCTGCTATTGCTGCTGGTGGCAAACGTAATCTCGAGAAAAATAGGCACGGATTGGATATAGTGAGCACATAAAGACACGCTACAAGAAATTTGAACTTGCTGCTGCTACAACCTTCACTATAGCACACATGCACGTAGTGCTAAACAATACAGGGAAAAGAGACAAAGTTGTAAGGCAGATTAGACGCTTCCCTTTTCGTGCTCCGTATCGTGCAAAAGTCTTCTCACTTTCTATGGCCGCTGGTGATAGAGAAGGTGCTTATTTGGCCATAGCGATATCCAGGGGAAAAATACAACTTTTAAAAGTTAGCAGTACACCTGCAGCATGTGGTCTCACACCTTTTCCCGTCATCCTGGCTATCTTCGTCGTCATCGTCATCATGACCATCACTCTTGTTTCTCCACTCCCGAGAAAGAAAAGGAACCGTAAAGGAGGAGGGAAAGATGGAGACGAAAATGGGAAGAAAATGGATGGAAAGACAAAGAATGTTAGAAAGGATGCATGTACGTTCTGCACTGGTGAATGGGGCAGGACAGTAAGGAAATCCGGGGGGATTGTGTGCACTACCGACACCAGTACTACCCACCAAAACATAACTACCCGTGATGCTACATTATTACCACTACAACTCTTACTACCGCCACCAGTGAATTGTTGCACGCAAGCAAACTCATAATTTGTCATTGATATGGCGTGCACAAAGTAATCTCGCGATGAACAAGATGATCATCATGATGGGCCACCGTGCAATACTAATAGTAACACAGGGACGGGGTTGTATTTTTATGGAGTAAATAACACGACCAGTGTGTTACAGTTATGATGAAACTTGTGCATTTTCTTTCCCTTTTTCTCTGAATCTCCTCGCTCACACTCACAAAAATAGAAACTGGAAAAAAGACGAATGACTGGGGTGGGTGATGGAAAAAGACGCAACAGAAAAATACAAAAACTGTTCGTGTGTGCAAGGCGGTGATGTGCCTTTCACTATTAATGGAGAATGATGTAGGCACCTTTCTTTTTGGTCCTGGCCCAATAAGCCCCTCCAATATTGTATACAATACTACGTATATTTTATACTGGGCCCTCATTTTTACTATATGGTGTCTACATAGGAGAACTGATTGTGAGCACTGTGCACCTAAAATTACTGATAAGATATTTCATGCTTTTGTACACACAAAACAGAAAGAGATAGCTGCAGGAGAAACTTTTTTGGAAAGATTGTTGCATTGTAGCAATAACTTGCTTGGATGGTCATCTTGGACACGTTTGTGTTTTGCTATTGCCAGCGGCGTAGTCATCATCGTGGTTGACGTTATTTATTTGCGATGAAATTTATTGTTGCAAAATGATATATGGTTGTTAGCACATGTCTTGTAAACAGCATACCCAATGTAAAACAAGTTATAACCAGATGATGCCTTATCAGTTGTGCTTTCTACAGACATTTTATTGTTCGACCAAGTGTGTCCATTTGGTGCATTCTGTGTGTAGTTGTTGTTATGATGACATATTGGGGTAACGTGGGACCGCGCTCGGGTTTTAACTTTATTGCTGTTCCTCTTTATACACGTTGCTCTGTACATATTTCATTCTCATTACGGTTAGCCTGGTAATCGAGCTTGAATTGTAAATAAAGTTTACTCAATTTATTACACCCCCATGACTCCAACGCCCAAAATAGTCTCAGCGAAAATAACTGGTCATATCATCATTATATTGGTAGTAGCAGTAGCTAGTAGAAAGCCTGTTTTCTGGCTTCGATAATCATAAAATTATACGTTTTTAGTATTCGTGTGTTGTGCGACGCATTAAGTCTCCTATTGGGAGTTGTACAAGTTACCTAAATGAATGTAAATTGCTAATAGTGTATGCAGAAGAGAAGACTGTTCAAATGGCAGGAGAATTGAGCAATCCTAGACATCGTCACACAAACACACTTCAGCTTAGCTTTGTACAATGTTACATGCAATGTACGTGTGGCTTTCACTTTCACACCAACAACCGGTGATGGTGGTGGAATCCAGGCTCAACAGGCAATTTTTCCTGCTTCAAAAACCCTTCCTGTCTCCCTCACACTCTCCCTCTCTCTCTCTCTTTCTCCTCTTGATCTCATCACCATAATATCCCGTTTTTGAACAAAGCAAGTACGTACGTATATACCATAAGTAGGTAAAATGCAGGCAGCGGGTCAAAGGAAACAAAATACTGAAACAACGACGAGGACGGCTCCGACACATGCCCACATTTCAAAGTATTTACAGTGTAAACTTACTTGACAAGCTCTCTCTCTCTCTCTCTAATGATCTAAATAACCCAAAACGCATGCAAGGGAAGAGGCACTTCTCTCTCATCCATCCGTCTATCCACAAAAAGGAAACCACAAGCAGCTAACATAATATTCTACTAAAATTAGCACGCATGTACTTTCATCACCGCACAGTAACTCGGGTAGCTTCCTGGTTCGTAAGAACGCTAATTTGGAGATACTTGCAGTACCACTATATCAATACCAACATCACCACCACATGACCACCACCATCCTCATCATCAATGCGTCGTCATGCAGGGAACATAAATGGATACCTGGTATGCTAACCACGTGCTTTCTCCTCATTACTCTCTGAAAGTAGTATAGCTTCTTACCAAAAACAACCTCAATGTTATTAATACAAATATGTTGATAGGCATATCTTCCACCTTGTCCATACATACATATATATTCATCCTTTGCCCGTCAATAACTTGAACACGTCTCGTTTACTCCTTTTTAATTTAATTCTTGGCGGAATTCTGATCGCTGTTCTTGTGAGTTATTTCGCTATGACGGGGGTCGAGGTATCTCTAAGAAAAAGTCAAAACATGACCGCAGCACAAGCGGAAGTTGAGAACGAGGAGTAACAAGCATTAGGACGTTGTGGTAAGCGTAAACTTTGCTGGGATTCATCAAATAATTTTGGCTTTGATAACCCTCGTTTAACCTCTTCTTGGAGTGGTGCTGCGCGTCACTGGGTTCTACATTATTTTTTCTTGCAAAAGTGTAGATGCGGATGACCGTGTTTCCTGTGGCGCCCAACTTCATCACCGGAAACGTTGTAGGTGTACTTGAAATGAAACACGATAACAACAGGGTATGTTGTTGCATTATGTGGTGCTGAGGTTCAAAAGTTAGGTAAACTACTCAGGTAAGGCAAGAAGCAACTGACAAAAATGACGAAATGTGTTTCTATGTGATGATTTCTCACCGCGCGAATTTTGTTTTCTGCGGGAAAGGCATTACTGCTTGAATGTTGCTGTGCACAGGAAAAGTTTTTTGGAACTGTTGAGAAGGTTATGCAAGTTTACATGGATGCTCACGATAAAGTAGAAATGATGATGATGGCGGTGATGTAACAACTTTTTCAAAGAAAACGCTTTAATGTTTTTCTCATTACTTTTGCATTCTCCACACAACAAGGCATTGCTAAATGTTTTATATGACAACCAGCCGTGGCGTGTTGCAAGGTAACGCTTAAGTCAAAAATTCTTTATTATAAAATTGGCGAAAAAAGCAAGTTGGTATACAATAAGCATATTAACTAGCTGTATATGTGTAGTGCACACTGTGGTTACATGTAACTATAATCAAATTTTAACAGCCAAGCCGTCTTAGTTGTAGCTAAGGCTGGTGTAGAGATAGAAACCACTTTCACAATTCTGCGTTCTCCCTCTCTCTCGCACAAACAACTATGAACTGTGACTATCCTGAAGAGATTTTTTAAAAAAAAACTAACATACAACACGCACGATGAAAGGTCGTCATCGGTGTAGCAGCAAAGAAGTAGCAGTAATTTTATTAGGAAAACTTTTTATTATTATTTCATGCTCACCATCAACTTTTTTCCCTCAATAACCAACCTGAGTGAAAATGCTAACAATATTTGATCTCGTGAACACATTCTTAAAAAATTATATGCTACTTTGTTGTTTGTAAGCTCTTCTAGACCATATGCTATAGAATATGGAGGGGTAAACTACACTTTGGCTACATACGTAAGTACCTACTTGTGTTGTGTTTGTATTTGTATGTATGCCAGCAGGATAATATATGTAAGACTTAGACACCTACCTTACTTCCCGTTTGTCAAGTAAAGTAGGAAATGTACGATGGTGGTTTGTTGTGAGCTTACGTGTTAAGACTGTTATTTAAATTATCTTAGTAGATTGTATTAGCACGCAGTGGAATTACAGGATTTGATAGTCTCTCTAATCCGTGGCTCTAAAAGGTTAATATAAATATGTAGTTAAATATTCAACCAGCCATCCAGGTATGCATCATCAGACTTCCTGTTTTTCCACCGAATCGGCTGACTGACTTTGATGAAAGTGAGGCAAATTTTATGATCACTTGTGGAGATGAGGCGTACATACTTCTTTCCTTCCTTCACAAAGGAACAGTGAACTTGTCAGAGTTTTTGTAAACTACTTTGTGTGTGTCGCAAGTATACAGGCAAATCTATGAAAATGTGTGGTTAGAGAAGGAGAGAAAGAACCCAAAAAAATAATCTTACATGGAATACATTTTGTGTAAAACCAGTGAAAGGGTTACTGGAAAAGGTTATAGACAGAAAATGAGCGGTTACACCTTGTATACACACAGGAATCCTTAGTAATTTATGTAGATGGGTAAATACCTTCCTGCTAATAATATTTCTTCTCAGAAGCAGCTAAATACAGCACAAACGCGGGAAGACAAGAAAAAGGAGATAAGTGAGGTTTTGTCAAATGAGCATGAATATGAATCACACATCATACCTACCTACACAGACCTTAATTTAATACCTTTATACGAACAACAGTGGACCAGTAAAAAATGCTGAATGTCACGTAAGTATGCGTGCATAGTAAATTCGAAGTGATGAGGAAAATATAATGTCATTAGACGTATCGTCAGAGACTAGGTGTATCAGTTTCAAGTATTAACTGCGGCGTTAGTGATGTTGGTGACGATTGTAGTGTAAACTTTACCAGTATAACCTTACCTTCTTCACTGAGGCTGCTGACAAAAACATATTTTCTAAAATCATTATCATCACCGTCATTCTTCTCGTCATCTAATTCATACATATACACACATACCGAGAGAGGAGAGAGAGAGAGAGAAGAGAGACTCCATTTGGTTCGAAGCACCAGTAAAATGGCTTGACTTTCTTCGATTACTTACTTTTGAAAGGACCAATGCAATAATCAACATTATCGTGCCAGTTATACATACTCCTCCTCCTGTAGCACTTTATCGAAACTGTGTGTCTATGTATCCATTGTGTATCAAGAGAGATACAAATGTTCGGGTGTTATATAAGTTTTTCACATGCCGTGCTTCTCTTTGCTGCCACTGCTTCTCCCCTGCTCCAGGTTGTTTTGTAGTGAAATACGACAAATCCAATTAGTATCCAGCAGTCCCTAGTGAATCTGATTTTTGTGCGTTCAACGACCAAGTTGATGATGATAAGGAGCTGCTACTGCTACTACTACTACAACTACACAACTTCCCCTTCTGTTGTTACCACTGCCACCTTTGCTTACGTGATAGTTGCAAACAGAATGTAAAAAAGTGAGGAAACGAAATCGTCTTATAGATTCTCTCTCTCTCTCTTTTTTCACTCTCGCCTTCCATCTTTCTTCGTTTTCTCTTCACCTCACAGTAACACATACACACTTTCCACTTTGCTTCGTTTACGTCTCTATCTGCTGTGATAATGATGATCTACGGAAGCACCTACTTAACTATACGTACATGCTTATATGGAGAACTTCTCAAATTCTTAAGTGGGCACAATTGGGATTCCTTCCAGATACGAAAACTCTCGCCTTTTTTCCTCGTTCCATCACTCCATCTCTCTATAATCATTACCGTTATCCATGGTCAAGCGAAAAGAGAGTCGTTAACAACGAAACGTTCATCTAGTCCCGCTCCAAAGTTCATGCATGATTTATTGCCTTTATGAATGTATAAAACATTGAATTTTTGGCAAAATGAAGGAAATAGAAAGGCCAGAAATTATAATCAAGACTACACACGTACCATCAACCCTTATCGTCGTTGCCGCCACTATTGTTCATTCCAGTGATGCGTAGTTATTACTGAGAAGTATCTAACTGAACGAACGTTCGATCTAGTAAGCACGCTTATTACATGATGAGGTACACATTAACTTTTTTCTGTAAGTAACAACATCAGGTTTCTGTGCAGCAGCAGCAACTACCATTTTTGTTATATATCTCACCGTTGGGAAATGATAGTGGGTACAATCTATTTTCTTGTATAGTGTTAGCATATTAACACAATACATATTGCTGTTTCCCTAAAGCTCATAATAATGACGGTGATGATGAGGACGATGTTCCTGGCCCGGGCGTCTTTCGTTATTCCCAGGTTGTTGAAAGGAAACACTTAATTAATTTGGTTAAGTGACTTCGTACTCTCTCTCTCTCTTTCGCTATCTACTGATTTTTTTTTGCTTTTTCTTTCTATATTTCACTCTTTGAACTGATTGATCTTTAAATTGTGATAATTCAATTGTATTTAAATTTCTTTTATGTCATCATTTCTCTTCATTGTCGTTTCCATTTACAAACTTTTTTCCCTCGTTGTTCCCATATGCATGTCACTCCTTACTCGCGACATACCTTCCAACTCCTAGTAGGACTCTCTCTCTCTCTCTCTTTGTAGCTTTGTAGAGCTTCCTTTACACAGACAAAAAAAATTTAAGAGAATATGTCAACGGTTCTCTCTCTCTCTCTCACGTGCATACTCAACCACACTCTTCTTGTGACATGCAAAGATCCCATTGTTGTCAAACATGGCCCGAACATAATAGTGATAATAATAGTAATAGTGACGGGATATGTCTCAGCACAACAATAGGATGCATTGTGTATGTAGAGTGGCTGCTATGTATGTGTGTGGTTGAATTTATTGCACCGAGAAGAAAAATTTAAATTTTCTCACTTGTCTCCTTTATCTTCTTCTTTTCTATTGTCAACCAACAAAGAAACGTGAGAAGGAGTATATGTGTGTATGTGTAGGTGGAAGACATGAGATAGAGAGAGAGGAAAAAAGTGACAGAGAAGGAAAAATTGCACGCATAGTACGGTCGCTTGATGGATATGGTGTTCCGCTGGTGCGGTAAATATTATGCTCCTACTGCTCTCTTCTTCTTTAACAAATTCTTCTTTTCCGCCGTCGCTTCTCTTCTTCTTTTCTTAGTGAATTTTAAAAGAGTGGAGGTGACAACTGGCACAAAAAGGAGAGTTTGATTGGTTCTCATACAGAGCCTGTAACTCTGTCCCCCCACCTTCGCTCTCCCTCTTTCACTGTATGTGTGTGTGTGTTTATTATAGAATGCTTGCATACATTTCACATTCAACTGTCTTCACATTGGAATACCCTCTCACTTGCAATGTGTCTGTTTTCCATGTAGTTTAAAACATTTGATAGATTGGTATTGGTGAAGGTGGTACTTATGTGGTATGTATGTCTCCATAACATGAAGAATGTGACTTGGTACTAGATAACTTGGTTCATATTATGTACACATGAAAATCACATAAAACCGGAGAAGTCGCTGTTCCAAAAAATTCTTTTTTCTCTCTTTTTCCTTCATTCCTGCCATTCCTCTCCTGTCAACCGAAAAAAGGTAAGTAGCTTATGTGTTAAAGTTGAATGGGAACATACAAACAAAAACTTTTTCCTAAAAAAAGTACAGTATGCCTGGGGATGTCGTATGTATATGCAAAATAAAGGACTTTCGCGCAAAAAATATTATTATAATTTTATTGTTTGCGAGGGTATATGTGCCAAATGTGCGGGTATCACAGCTTATTTCTTATTCTGTGGCCGACTTGTAATGCTGTTTTCCAAGAGTGTATGTACACAATTAAAGTTTCAACTTTGTACTTACTATTCTCTGCCACTCTTGTCATTTTTAGGAACGTAGTTCGCCCTTAAAAGTTTCGTTCCCCCTTAATCTTCTTTATTTGAGAAGCGATTTTTATTGTATTATTTCTCAAACTTAGTTGGTTGTTGCGTATTATTCGGTTTGTTGAACGGAAAAAGGAGAATCAGCTTATTAAAAAAGTCAATCATAAAGACCTGTAATGTTGAAGGATTTTTTACAGTAGTAGTTTCCCTGTCGGGGAATTTATGACAGGGACACAACTTCGGATTGCAAAAAAATATAACCACCTATAAAAAAGGAGTTGTGGTGACCAACTGAAAAGAAATGGTAACGAGGACAAGACAGATATATGAGAGCAATCAAAGTTGTACCTTCAGGGAGTTTACTTTAAATCAATATTGTGGTAAAAATGGAAGCAATAAATGTGCCAGCAATATTCTAATAAAAATGCTAGGTAAAGGCAACCAGTAAATGTACTCTGAAATGGGAACAAAATTGATAAAAAAAACTTTGAAATTGGATGGAAAATGAAAAATGACAAGTTTGATCAGCTTCTGGTCTAAATCCATAACTCGTGCTGATTTGCAAAGTTCTGGGAACGTTATCATACCTCGGTAGCCTCTATATTTATATCACATAAACATGCACATCCATAGAGCATAAATACATATATTTCCAATGGTCGTTGCAAACTGCCACAAAACTCATGTGAAGAATATACAAGTAATTTTTCAGTAATAAAAATGACTTTTCGCTCTGTTCCCCATAGAGAACAACCTTGTTTTCTGCATTCCTTATGCTTGTTGCCCCGAACGAGTAAAGACAGCACATATTTGTAGGTATACATATTAAAAGAAAACTGATAGTTATTTTATGGGACAGATTCATATGAAGAAGTAAGCTCAAACGTTGATTGCTACATGCTTATGATGGAGAAAGCGACACGGGAAAATTTCTAAATAAGGACAAATCGTTTTAGTAGCAGAGTTCATCATGTGAGTATAAGTAAACATGTATATGTTAGTTTGATGTACATAGAATAGACCTCACACACGTGTAGGACCCTCCCGCAAATAAACTTTATAAATGTTCATATGCCATGAAGAAATAAAGCTGATGCCGTAGGCGTGTTTACCACTAGTCCACTTGAATGTAACTGACAAAGAGAGGAGAAAATGGGATGATGCTCCCTGCATGTTTGTCTGTGGATAGTTGTGCATGTGCTCTGCGAGAGAAAATGAGAAACAAAGTAGTACAAGCTGAAAATGAAAAAGCAGAGCAGAGAGAGAGAGCGAGAGAAAGATGTACATATATTTCTAAAAATATATAAGTCGAATGGAACAAAAATAAATACGTTGTAGCAATTTTTCTAAACGTCGCCTTCGTCGTCGCTTTTCATCCCATTTGTATATTTTTTTAAACCTTGGGGTGAGTCTATACACCAACAGGAATGCCTCTGCCAAGACTATACCGCGTGATAGGGTGGTAGCACTACTCGCACTTTGCGATTATCCAGGAGGATCAGTAGGAGGCATGAGAGAGAACACAAATATAAGTAAAACCTATATGCTTAGTCCAGACACCATGCTATTTGTAAGTATGGGTAATATGGGTAAACACATTACTTGAAATAGCATCTTTTTCATCATCTTTTTTTGTCGTCGTCTCTTCTTGTTTCTTATTGTGCGCATTTGCTTATTTTACCTAATACTGATTTTCTTATGAAAGTGGGTGAAAGGAGAGAAAAAGGGAAAAAGTGTGCATCCTTCCTTGTTGTTGGTGAGGTTTTCTTAAGTGACAGTAAAAGTCACAAGCAGCAAGAAATGTGG
Source organism: Callyntrura guangdongensis (assembly GCA_027744295.1). Lineage (NCBI taxonomy): Eukaryota > Metazoa > Arthropoda > Collembola > Entomobryomorpha > Paronellidae > Callyntrura > Callyntrura guangdongensis. The sequence continues at coordinate 14,995 of JAHZNB010006443.1, forward strand.
CGTTGGTAGATGGATTCCTGGATTTTTTTCTTCTGTTTACTTCCTTCTTCCTTTTCACTTACTTATCTTACGAGTCCCTCCGCTACTTAGTTGCCACTTTTTACTGGAGTTGTTGCAAGTAGGCGTTTTTTTTATTTCAGCGTGCCTGCAAGTAAAAAAAAACATTTTAGAACAACGTGTACGTAAGAGATGCACACACACATATATACACACCGGGAAACAAGCAAAGAAGTACATATGCCATTGTGTAAAATATCGTCTATTCCCAGACTGTGTCCGGGTGTATGAATGTGTAAAAGGAAAGATAAAGAAATGGAAATATATATGAGAGTGATGGGTTCACCACCACACCACTTACTTGTTTACTCACTCATTTAAGAGGATGCAACTGAAACATACTGGATAATAATATTACGATTACTATCTTCTATGTTATAGTTTTATTATCTTCTCCCTCCCTACCATTTGGTTTGCTGACTGGTTGGGTTTTTTAGTCCGGATAGCGTCGTAGCTATTATTGTCGCTTATTTTCCTGCAGCTGTTATTGCTGTTGTTGGTGCTGGGATGTGAACGTGAAACATAAAAAAAATTATGTACATTTACGTTATGAGGCTGTTTAAAAAGATTTTCTCAGCAAAAATACTTTAAATGTTTTGTGGCTCGTAGTTTGTATACCACTGCTGTTGTGTCAAGCATTCTTTTACCAACTCTGCATATTTTCGCCGACCGTACATACACATACTCAGACTCTGTGGGAGAAAAAAGGGGAAGAAAAATGTTGTTTCATCTGTAGGTAGATGTGGCAGCAATGGTGGATGGTAAAACTAATGTTACCATTATCAAATCTTGTACCATTATTATTATGTATATTATTATTGTTGTTATTATCACGAAAGCTATGAATGTTTTACTGGCACACGAAAAAAATGCATTTCGAGTGTTTCAGCATTTTATTTTTATTACTTTTTCACACAACACAAAAGTATGTCACCACTGTAAAACAGTCAGTTACACTGCTACTAAGTCTTGGTGTGGTGTGTGTCCTCCTGATATGGTGTCGACAGAGAAACCACAAGGAGAAGAGGCTTTCACACAACAACAAAAATGCAGTTTTCTATCACTTTCATTTTGTCTCCCTTACTCCCTGTCCCTCTTTCCTTTTCCCTTTATTTGTTAAAAAAATATTACACCGTAAAGTGACTTCCTTCCTAATGTGTATCATGTATGCATGCATGTGTGTGTGTGTGTGTTATGTTCGCTGCTTTCCCCCTTTAATGTGTCGCCTTGCTAGTTGGAAAAAAGCAACCCCTCTCTTCTTTGTAGCTTTTTGGGAAGACTTTCTGAAAGCTTTCTTTATTCCAATGTAAAAAACGAAAGATCGATGAAAATTAACTTTCTCTTTGTCCGCAGCGTTTTTCATTTTTATTCGCACTCGTCTTCACCTTCCTTGTCATATTTTTCCTGTACCCCCTCTAACACCACCCGACAACGTGATACTACTATACTGACTACATTACTGACGTAGGCATCCCTGTGTCTACTTACAAAGTGCACATTTTATTATGATATCCGTTGAAAGCGAAAAAAACTGCATGTGGATTTTAAGTGAGTACATTATAGATAGTAAGTAAGCGCAGCAGCGGCATCACAGAAGAAAACACAAAGAAAATGGGAAGAACATGGTTATGTTCTTCAGCATTTTTTCCATCTTCTGTCCTTTTGCCCATTTCTTCTCTGTCTAGATACTCCTCTCTACATTTTTAGATAGTTTTAAAAATGCCATCGTCAACCAGACGCAATGCAGCAGCAAGTAAAACGCTGGTGAAAATGACGGCTTTACTTTCTTCGATCTTTTTCTTTTTTTAAAAAATCGTGTCTTCTGGTTCTTCATGCATTTCTCCCTGTGCCGCAGACAAAGTAGTTGCAGCAGCAATAGTTTTTTTGTTGTTTTTAGAAGAGTAGTATCAAAAAAATAAAGAGTCGATTCAAGTCAGATATAGGTAAACAAGTAAAGTACAAAAACGAATCTTCAAGTAAAACAGCAGCAGCAGGGCAGTAACAGGAACAATGTTCAAAGTTGAATAGATGGATGGTGAACAACTGCGGGAGAGAGAGAGAGAGACGGCGACAGAGAAAGAAAAGAAGAGCGGAAGCTTCTGTGAATATTATCTTAAATCTAAAGTGCTACCGCCAGTAGTGCACGTTGTTTGTCATTGCTCAAGAGGATTTTTTTTATAAAAAAAAAAGAAGTTTCGTTTGAAAGAAAAAGGTTTCCTTTTGCTGTTGCTTGTGCTTCTTTTACAACAACTGACTATGTGCTCCTGTTGTTGATAGCAGGGCTCCTGTTGTTGTACCAAGTATTAGTCGGGATGGCATATTATGCCGTGGTGGTTTAGTTTTTGGTTGTTCAGTAAAGCCTTTTTTTATCAGGCTTTTACTTTAATAGATAAAAAAAGCTGCCCTGTAGTGGTTACATAAAAATATCATAACATCATCATCACTAGCAGTAGCAGCAACGTTTCTGCTGCTGCTATTCCTCGTGGAGCTTTTTTTGGCGTCGTTGATATATGAGATAGTATAGCTATCCAGCGGACATCTTTTCGTTCCTTTAAATAATTGCATTCACATGGGATCGGAAGAAGAACAGGAAGCTTAAAAAGTGTGACAAGAACATACGAAGACCTACATATTGTTATTATCATGCTTGTCGGCACATTTTCAGAGAGGCTAATATTGTAGCCACGCGTCGGGGTGAAAGTAACCGTAATAGTATTTTAGGGACGAAACGTAGAGTTCATAGTATAACTATATGCTTGTGTGTTGTTATATACAACCGGGTTCATCGACAGAGTAGTTGCCAAATAATTGGCAAGTTTGTGTTTTACAGCTTGTAAAAAAGAGTGTAAACGGTGGTGGGAGGACGCCGCATTACGCATAATATGATTGGGCTACAAAACACAAAGTTATGATGATGATGATGATGATGACGATGATGAAGTTGCGGAAGATAGCAAAGACTGCAGATAATGTTTTCAGAGAGCAGCGTTGGCGTGTAACGAACAGGAATTTCTTTTAAATAAACGAAAAGACTATCAAGTTGGTTTCAGAATTCATGTATCAAATATTGTTTGAAATTTTTCATCTGATATTTTTTAAATATTTTAACAGATATCAGTTAGTACACAATTTTTCAAATATCCTTCTCGATTAATACTTAGGCCAAGTGAGCAAGGAAAGTTGCTTTGCGAGTGAGTTGTGAGTGTGAAACTTGACCATGTGCTGCAAACAATTTTTTGTTATTGGCCTTGGCTGTGAAAAATAGTTCATGAATTGTATTACTACACCAGTGTTAGTGTTTGTAACGGTTAAAATGCTGTTGTCATTGTCTCGTTGTATATCCAAATTTAATGGGATTTTTCGTTGATGTAGGTATATCAAGAACTTGTTTCGTTCTCAATGTAATCGAGATTTTTTTGTTCTGATGCAGATATGTAGAGACATTAATATTTGCTATACCAGAAGAGCAGCAGCCAGTTGAGTAGCCAATCAGCGTAAAGTACACCGTCACGTCTCGTTTCTTGTAAACGGCCACCATTGCCGTCAAGAAACTTACGCTCTGCGCCGTTTCAAAGTCGCACCGCTTAGTTTCTCTCGTTTCCGGAAATATACATAGGCTTACACACACACATTTTTTTAGCTCGACCCCTGGTTGGAATGAATGGACCTTTGACTTTACGTGCAATTTTTACGTTCTTCTTAAGTCTTCCCATTTGCATTTTCTCTTGGTCTATTGCATAATTTGGTCGTTTGGATCAGGGCAGCGAGTCTTTCCTTTGTCTCCGTTTCTCTCTTTCCTCCCATGTAATATCCGCTTGACAAACCTTTTCTCTTCAAAATAATGGCCTTTTAAAGTTTTTACCCTTTCCGTCCACACCGAAAAGGGCCCAATGTTTTTACACAAACGCACTTGTTAGACAGGCATACTAATAAACCGAAAAGAATATTACCTACCTACTTATATATCCAAAGATAAGCACGACCAAAACCGTATGCCATGATGCAAGCCGCGTTTAAGAATGGCATAAAAGTTTTGTAAACTCTAGAGTACGACTAGCATGCAATTCAGACTGAAATTTATAATTTAACATCCAAAATTTGAGTCAAACCCGTTCATTTGTTAAAATTTAAAATAAATAGTGACTCATCCGGCAACAACTAGCGGATGCTAAAAAGAATTCGATTTTGATTGTCTAAAAAAAACTTTCCGTCCCTTAAGGGTCTTAGAGGCAATGTCCCTTACAACTTCAAAAATCCTTTTCCTTAGAGGGTTATTACGGACGGCCGGACACCACTAAACGAAATTATATACGATTACACTGGCTGGTCCAAAATAACGAAAACGAAAAAAAACACCCACAAGTTACAAGATAGCGAGAGAAAAGAACGAAAACTTTTGAAAGAACGGTAATGATGATGATGACGATGATGGTTATGACAACTGCAGTGGGCAGGCAACAAACACAGCCGTATATTCACTCAACATCTGTATCTTTCTGTACCTACAAAAAATCCTTGCAATATCACCAACCTAAACCTCCGCATGCACACAACAATAATAATAACAGTAATAATACTTTCACCCTGTTCATTTCTCCTATTTCTTTGTACTACTTATATGCATAAATCAAAGCGTAGTTTCCAGTTGCATGGAGGTAAGTAGGTATTAGACCGCGCATGTTATCCCAAGACATTTGAAATTTAAAAAAAAACCAACCAGCAACGTGTGTAGTAGGGAGTTAGTCTAGAAAGTACACATAACAAGTTTGCACACGGCGGTAGCAGCAGCTGCAAACTGAATTTGAAAAACGTGCAAAAACGTGTTGTCGACGATAGTGATGGGAAATTTGCATGTGTGAGCACATTTTCCTCCCTTATTATGATCATGTTGCGTATAAAACTGCAATAAAATCCCTGTCTATTGTGACATTACACAAATGCGATGACAGTGATGATGGTAGGAACAGAGCGATAAGGATGGTAGACACCCTATTTAATACACATCTCGTGTGTCGTTGTTTTCTATTTCTTGGCAAGGGAGGAGGTATTCTCGACAGAAAGGGGGAATGCGTACGTACGTTGAATGCGGGAGTTGTAATGAGAATATGGGAGTAAATTTTACAATTGCAGTGAAGACGTATTGAAATTTTATTCAGAAGGGGTTTATAACCCCAATAAAAATGACCATAGAGAAAAAAGGAGCATTTCAAGCAGCTACAATTGAAAGAGGATGACTGGGATATCAACTTGGAAAAATGGTTGCAAAGTGAGGGTTTACTTTGGGTGAAAATGAAAAAAAGTCTGGCTTACATGACAGCTGTGCTAGTTGTACACCAAAATACTTTTTCTCTCTCTCTCCAATTTTCACAAAAGTGTGTAGTAACTTGACAGAGACAAAGTTCTTTGGACAATCGGAAAACTTGAAAGTCGCATAAAATTAGGGCGCAAAATGTTGGGGCACACCACAGTTTTTGTATCAGGGTTTCGCCGCTGTTTATAAAGCACAAAAGAGAAGCTTGAATCATCAAGATGTTGCTTACCATATTATTTTATTATAATGTTAGTTTCCAGAATGTATATTCTATTTCGTCATCATCGTTCCTGTAGTTGTTGTAACAGACCAAAAAAAAGTTGATTGAGTTACGAAGTGAATTTTAATTAAATCACTTTTTTCCTCCTGGCTTTTATTTTTATCGC
>JAHZNB010006444.1:0-13422 GCA_027744295.1 Callyntrura guangdongensis
TCTCTGGTATAAAAAAACCCCGGCGTATACAAATAAATATAAAGAAACCCAATTTTCCTTTTGCTAACAATGACAAAAAAAGACCCGTGCCTGTTTAGTCCTCCTTTTTCGCTCTATCTGTTTGGAACATCATAATAATGCAGAGGTTTTAAAGGAGAGAGACTATATGTATAACTGAATTAGCCATAGTTTTCAATTCCTTATCCTGTTACAGTTTTTTATCTGTTTATTTTTTTTCTTCGTATTTCTGGTATAACAAACAAACCATGAAAAAAGTATAAGCGCAAGAGAGCAAGTGTACAAAGAAGAAGTGTAGAGGCATTTGAAAGAACAGCCTTTTCTATAAGTTTTCGGAGAGTACAGCTCAGATCGGCAGTAACTTTATAATTTCGATGCAAATTGGGTAGACGTTTCCAACTCGAGAAAAATTTATGTGATCATCAAGAACAGGACAGCTTGTATCACACAAACTCTTTGAGAAATAAAATTGTCACGAAAATATTTGCCCATGTTTTCCATATCAAAAAAACCTCAGAAGTGAAGTCATTTTTTACTATCGAGCAAACAGTAAGTATGGTATGTAATAAATGGTATTGGTAATTGCTGATGTTACTGTTCAGTAGTCCACATAATTTGCCCGTCAATCTTTCCAGATCTAATGTTGAATTTACATACAACGTTAAAAAAAGAAAAACTTTGTGTCGTCCAACTGCTGCAGTTTGGATTTTTTTTAAATGTTGACCACTCCCTCAGAAAAATGTTTGCCTTCCGATTCTGTCAATCTTGTAATACCGCTGTAAACTTGTTAACCATCCAATGATCAGTTACTATCATTATTATAAATTTTACTTGGATTTTTTTTAAATGTTGACCACTCCCTCAGAAAAATGTTTGCCTTCCGATTCTGTCAATCTTGTAATACCGCTGTAAACTTGTTAACCATCCAATGATCAGTTACTATAGTTATTATAAATTTTTTCAAGCATGTTTTCCAGCTCAGCCGTTTCTCTTCCTTCCCCAATGAATGCCCTGCCTGCTGCTCTGCAAATGGAGAGAGACAAAAAAAGAACGCGAGCACACACACACACACTAACATTTTCATGGATTTTTGAAGATGAGCTTCTGCTTGACTTCTCTGTCGTGTCCAACTTTGCACAGTAAAACAACCAAAAACCTTGTAAGAAATGGTGATGGTGTTGTACTACATGAATAGTCCGTGTTAAAATCTGAGAGAGAGAAAACTCTTCAACCGTGTGTAAAATGGTTATCTCCCTATCTCTCTCTCTCTCAACGCTTGCTTGCTCTCCCAAGAAACTTTTACTTTCCTTGTGAGTGCCTTTTACTTTTTTTCCTTCCTTCAAGATCAAAATAGGTAGAAAAGCAGACATAAGTGGAGAAAAAACGTGGTAGAAAAATTCAAGAGGAACAGAGAGAGAAAAAAGTTTTCACATTTTTGCTTGGTGTGTGTGTCGAGTGGTTCTACATATATCTATGCCGCAGCAGCAGGAGGAGTGTGGCTCTCATCCTTCATAATTTGCTTAAAAAGGGAAATGCCAGCGTTTTCCTGGCCGTTCCAGGAAAACGGAAAGGATGATGAATGAATGTAAACAGATGACTAGAAGGACAGGAAGACAAGAAGAAAAAAGGGTTGGTAAAATGAAGTTAAAAGTTTTAGCGGAATAAATGTGTTTTCTTGTTTGCCGTATTCCTTACCAAGATAACGATGCGCCATGTGAGAGACCTTAAAACGAGAGGGAAAGTTTCTCATGGCCGCGCCGTATACACGTTTAATAGGCTGCAAGAAGGACTATATACATCCCACCTAACTTTTTCACCGTTTATGACCGTTATAAACGAAGCAGCAGAATGATGATCTGGGAGGAATAATAAGCCACGTTTTGACCACAAACCTAAATGATGCGCCTTTTCACCCAGAAAGACAATTTTCTTTTGTCCTGTCATTTTAATTCATAATTTTTTCAGGAAGGCTACTACTGTTTAAAACCTTGCTGGATGTACTTTAGATTATAAAATAGATAATAATAGAATAGATTATTACAATAAATTCCTCAGGTTGATTTCTGTCGACGGGACACAAACTGAGAAGAGAAAAAAATAGAAGAGGATCTAGCTCTTCTTCTTATTCTTCTTCGTCGTCGTCGGTTGAACAAATGCTCTCGTTTTGCTGCATAAAATTTTTTTTTGTTGATGATCCTTTTTCTTCCAAACTATTCCAATTCGGCCAAACTTTTTTTCTCTATTAAACAATAAATCAACTCATACTTTCACTTTTTCAACTTTGGTAATCACACCACTTATGCATGAAAATACTCACAGAGAGTGTTCTACTCAATAATATACACCATCACATGTTAAAGGAAAAAGGACGTAACTTACAAGACACAATATTATGCACAAATATCACAATATTTTCCCACCCATCATCATTTTATTGAGTTTGCACAAAAAAAATCACTGCTATTTTATTACAAAATATAAAAAAAAATAATAATTAAAATTTCCTTGTAGAACCCTTGCCCTTCTTCCCGGATAAACTGCAACCGTGCAACCTAACGTCTCCCTACACACTCTCGTCGTGTCACATATTAAACTAATGTTCTCTCTTGAAACATGTATCGGGGCATCATGATTTACAAACAAAATCCTCCCAACGACTGTTCTTTCTATTTTTCTTGCTTCACTACTACTTCTGCAATATTTTTTTTTACATGGACAAAAAAAACACAAATTACTCTCGTTCAATTTTCTTGGCTCATGCCAAGCCGTCGTCACCACCACCGTTTCTTTGTACTAGCTTGCAACAGAAAACGTTACCGTGTTGCAGTACAATGTTCTATGATGGGTGCCCTGTTTCTCGTATCCTTCTGTATATACACACACATATCACATTAGTTTCCCGAGTACTCACACACTGCCCAGTACTATTTTCCTCCACACAATAATAAACTCACGACAACCAAAAGGAGAAGGAGAACAAGTTATAAAAAATGTGTTTTTTTTTCGCGAGGATATATATATATACACGCGAATATAACAACAACAACACGCCACACACACACACGAGAGAAAAACAGAGAGAAAAATATATTGTATTGCTGTTGTTGTTGCTGTTGTAGTAGTTTACTAGCTTCAAGTTTCTTTTACTGCTGGGTTCCCAATGATATGGTTGAAGAGGAACTAAAGGAGAAAGAGTGAAGAGCAAAGCTAAAGGTTCTCTCTCTCTCTTTGATTGTGTGAGCAGCTTACGTACTTACTTTCACCATAAAGAAAGAAAGAAGAAAAAAGAACATAAAAACGACCACTGCAGTGGTGGTGGTGGAGAGAGGAGGCGGTTTTGGTGCTATTTTACTATACACTACTGCTGGAGAAGTGCCGCTAATACCGTTGCTGTTTTTGAGATACGCTCATTTCTTCACTCTTTTCTTGCAGCGGCACATACACACAACATATTATTTATATACGCAAAACTTTCAATAAAATATCTACATTCTACTGGTAATGGTGGTATATATAATACTCTTTTTTAGTATGTTGGCTGCTAGTAAAACATGCCATTTTTCATGAGAAAACTGTAAAAGTTTCTTTTATATCACGCATAGTCATTATAAGCATACCATCTAGAGAGAAGCATTAAAAGGAATCACGAAGGCAAACTATAAAAACAATGTTGCATATTTAGCCGCTCATTTTTTACTCTTGTTGTACATTACAATAAGTGGAGAACATGGAAGATGCTTAAATGGTTAAAACTTTAACGATATTATATATGCAAGTAGGTTTGTGTGCTGCTTTATTCTCCAGGCGTATCTAAAATTCCCCCCATGTAAACCAACTCTTAAGCCAAAAAAAGGCAAAAAATATAGACAAAAATGTATACATATGCAGAACTGAAGAAAGAAAATGCGGCAGTAGTGCTGGTGGTGGTAGTGATGTGCATGTGCATCCACACAACAGAGAGAGAGAGAGAGAGGCGCATAGAGGAACCTTTTAATAAGGGTATTCTTTACTCTTTCTGCAGTAGCGGCAGTTCCTCTTCACTTTTTTTGGGCAACTACCAGAGCACCACAATAAAACAGCAAAAAAAAAATCTCTTTACACACCGACACACCACACCAATATGAAGACTACCAACCACTTCAATTCCAATGTAAATGTTGTTGCTGTATTTGAAACAGTCCAGTCCAGAGGCAGAGGAGAGACAGACTGGAAATAAGCGAAAAGGAAAGTTTACTAGAATGTCTGGAGAATGTGTGTTTCTCTCTGTTTCAGAGTTGTAGTTCTCTCTCTGGTATCGTGGTAGCGGTGTAGCCGTATAAATGGTTGGTGAAGAGGAATAATAATAAGAAAAAAGAAACAACGCCACACACCACCAGGTCACATCAACAACACGGGCAGGAAAAGCACACGTTTTTCCTTATTTTCTCTCCATTCCACCGCTTTTTCTTTGTGATTTTGCGAATTGCGATGATACGACGATGGTGCGAATACGAGAGACTACTACAAGCATTTTTGGCAGGCAGAACCGTTCCTCTGCAATGCCGAAACGAGACTGACATACCGGTGTTGAGACGGAGTCTCTTTAAGCACGTATCTCCTTCTAGACGGGCAAAAACTGACAAAAGCTTCTATATATTATAATATGCTTGTTGGAGTGTATGTAACCGTTCCAAAATGTTTCGCATAAAATATCTTTTACATAGGATGCCATTTTTTTCATTCTATCGCTAACTCAACTGTGCATTTGTTTGCCGCTGTGAAAGTTTTTTAGTTGCAGCTCATCAATGTTATAACCGGTAATAATCATTTAGTGTATAATCGTAATTTAACGGGTTTTATTGTGTTTTCCTTCCGGTAACTCGACTTTCAGTTAAAATGTACGTGTTAAAATATGCACATGCATGGTATATGTTTCATCTAGAACTACAATATCTCTTGAATTGAATATCTTACTGTGTGTGGTTATCTGCTACGCATTTTATGCCTAGCCCAAGCTTTTTCTTACTCGATACGAAAAACGTATTGGTTTTTAGCAGGAACGACAACAAGCGGCACATTTTACATTCGTAGGTTTAAAACTCCCTGAAGGGTTATGCAATACGTTGCACAGTATGATAGGCGAGTGTGTAAAATGTAAACGCAAATGCAAAATGTGTGGGGTGATGAGCAATGACGATGGTAGTNATACGTTGCACAGTATGATAGGCGAGTGTGTAAAATGTAAACGCAAATGCAAAATGTGTGGGGTGATGAGCAATGACGATGGTAGTAAAACAGCGATAAAAAATAGTCATAATCATAATACAGCAAGCCCGTTTGAGCTTAGCTACACACTTAATACTATGGATTTAAATATCGATCAAAGTCGAGTAAGTGTAGTGAACAGGTTTACAAATGCCCCAACCCCAAAACTGCCCACTAAAACCATATACGGATGAGAATTTAGACAGAATATATTTAAACGTAGTAAAAGTAAATTAATAAATTATTAATAATAATGCGATGAATATAGCTTCGTATTCACGTTAGTAGTAATAGTAATAGTAAGTAACAGTAGACAAAGCCATCAAGATTTTACTACAAAATAAATTTGTGGTCGAATTTCTAATTTCTTTATTGTAAAGTTCTCCGTTACATGAAACCATATCGTACAACATATAAATAAATCAGCCATACACACTCGCAGAGCATTCTGAGTCCCCTCTGGCACATAGGGCAAAAGAAAAGTGAGAAACGACGAGCATAATCATAATACCTTTCTTGTTTAAAATGTTGAAAAGATAGAAGGCACTTTTGTGATGATGTTGTTTTGTTTAGATAAATATTCATGCCTTTATTGTTCAATAATGAAGGAGACACTCGAGTCAACAGCTTTTGAAAGTCTTTTTTTGAATATTAACATGAAATTATTCTTAAAAAATCCTTATTTCTACACAACAGTGACAACCATAACTTACAATCATTTTCAACAATAATAATAATGATTGATTATTGTTTAATAATAAACTTAATATTTCAATTTATTCTAAAGTAAACTCTTACCTAAAATTAGTAATTTCGTAATATTTTTTTATAGCGTTTCCACCTTTTGCAATTTTTCAATTTTGAATCCAATTGGTTTTTAAAAAATACATTAGAGAAATTGACGGTAGACGAATCTGACCAACAACCCACAATAATGAATGCATTAGAAAATGAAACTATATAACATTTTGATTGATTAATATTAATGTCCACAAAAACATATACCTAGATATAATTTAAGATTATAATAAAAAAGAATTAACCAAGACCCTCGCGTTTACGAATATACATACAAATAGGCAATAGCGAATACGTGTGTGTGTGATAATCATTAATAATTTATTTCATCCGAGTCGTTATATCCATCGATTTTCAATGAGTGATTTAACTTGGTGTTGTACCATAGCTTACATAGAACTATAATATAAATCTTTTCGTCATGATATTACATGGACTAAAGGTCTAGTGAATCGATTATACATCTTGGATTGTAAAGGAGGCTATATACAATATCATAATATTTAATATTTTATATGACGAGAAGTAGAAAAGCTGACGTCAGCCGTTCTGGGGAGGTAGAAGATAAGAGCATTAATGTAGCATACATGTACATTGATGGTTTCGTTAACACAACTTGTGTAATTTGTTGATCACGACAAATTCATGACGGTTTAACGATGTCGCCTACGATCACGTCTTCGTGGAGCAGTAGAAGCACTGCCCATGCTAAACATAGGTTGACCTCCGGGAGAAGGAGCTGGAGCGCTGGCAGCAAAATTAAATCCTCCTGGAAGAAAATCCGTCAATAGTTTATGAATTTATGGATAAGTACGTGATACATGACATGCAATGTGTAATTTATAATTTAGTATACGAAGATATATATCAGACATTTGTCGTTTATTACCTGGAACTCCTTGTGCAGCTTGTTGACCGAATTGGAAAGGTGTCACAGCAGCAGCTACAAAATTAAAACGACATTGTCATGAAAATTCCAGAAAACAGATAACTTTAAATTTTATTTTAGAAACTTAATTTGAATGAGCTACCTGGTGGTGCAGCGCTGGGTTGTTGTCCAAATTGAAACACACCTGGAGCTGCAGCCGGAGTTGGAGCTACCACAGCGGTATTCGCTGCTTGGCCAAAAGAAAATCCAGACGATGAAGTTAGTGGAGGCGGAGCAGATGGTTGTGGAGCAGGACTTCCGAAAGGAAATCCACTTGCTGTTGATGGTGCTTGTGGAGGAGACATAGCAGTCGAGCCTCCAAATCCAAATCCTGAATTGGAATTATTATTTGCTCCTCCAAAAACAGAACCTGTTGTGGATGACGAACCAAATGCCGGTGGGGCTGGCGATGCAGCAACTGTCGTAGCAGGTGCTTGTGATCCAAAAGTACTGAAACTAGGAACGCTTGTAGTTGATTTGTTTCCTGCGAGGGGATTAGGAACCGCTGCAAAATTAAAGCCTCCACCTGAACTTGTCGTTGTTGTAGTGGTTGATCCGAACGGAACGCCTGCTGCTGGCTGACCAAATGACGACGCTCCCGAAGTTCCTCCAGTCGCGGAACCAAAAATAGCACTTCCAGAAGGCGGGGAAGCAGCAGAAAAAGTGGACCCTGTGGTTGCGCCAGAGTTGGACGTAGGCGCCACGGAACTGGCTGTTCTACCAAATGTAAAGCTGGAGTTAACAGAATTGGCTGTGGTCGGTGCAGCAGCTGATGGTGCCGATGATCCAAACGTAGAGCCAAACGTTCCTGTTGAACCAGTTTGTCCAAATAAACCTGAAGCTCCATTAGCCTGAGTGGTTGTGTTTCCAAAGGATGGCGCCGGAGTGGTTGTGTTTCCAAAGGATGGCGCCGGAGTGGATGTGTTTCCAAAGGATGGCGCCGGTGTCGTTGACGTCAATGCTCCAAATGTAGAATTCGAAGTTGTTACCGCTGCGGGGGTAGTTCCAAATTGACCGAACGCAGGAGTCGTTGTGGTTGTACTACTGGTTGCTGACTTGTTTGCCAGTGGATTAGATAAAGATGTGAAACTAAAACCGCCAGGAGAACTTGACGATTGTTGACTACTTCCAAATGTTGGCGCACTGGCTTGGCCAAATGCGGTCGTTATCGATGTTATCGTCGTAGTTGTAGCAGGAGCTGGGGATCCAAAACCTCCACTTCCAAAAGATGGTGCAGTAGTTGTGGGATTTGTTGAATTACTTGTTGGAGCTGTAGTTGTGAGCGATCCAAACGAAAATCCAGGATTGGCAGAAGTTGTCGTAGACGAATCCAAAAGCTGATCCAAATGAGGCACTTGGTGCTGTCGACGTTGTCGCTGCTGCTGTTCCAAATAAACTTCCAGAGCCATAAGGTGGAGGATTGGAAGCTGTATTAATTTCCGTTGCTGTGTTTGATGCTAACAAATTTGTAGCATCTGTAACAGTGCCGGCAACAATTCCACCTGCAGAGGTGTTAGAAAGAGTTGGGGCTGGAGTTGTTACAGGAGGTAAACCACCAGAAAAGGTAAAACCACCAGTAGCTGAAGAGGTGGATTTGTTATCAACTGTATCGGACGGGTTTCCCAGAGATTGACCAAAAGAAGGTACAGTGGAAGTACTTCCTCCTTGATTATTATTAGAACTTCCAAAACTGAACGAATTGTTACTTGTTCCAGTAGCTGTTCCACTTATTGAGGTAGTTGTTGTAGAATCCAATGGTTTTCCGAAAGTAAATGGAGCAACGGGAGTTTTAGAGTTATTGTCTGCAGACGTTGTTACAGGTCCACTTCCTACTATAGAATTGCTGGAACTGGTTGCCCCACCAGCACCAAATCCACTAAAAGTTGGAAGAGTAGTTGAGCCTCCAGAATTGCTTGCAACGGTCCCCAATGTAGAAGAGGGGACACCTAGTCCAAACGTGGGAACAGACGTTACGGCAGTCGTGCCTGCTGCACCGGCGGAAAAACCAAAGCCTCCGGAATTACCTGCTCCAGTGGCATTAGTAGTAGTAGTAGATGCGCTAGATGCAGATGACTCTGCTGTTACAACGGGATTTGAAAATGACACCGAATCTTTGCCACCAGAGAAAGTCGTCAGACCTTGAACTATAGGAGGTGGACTCCTAAACGATGGTATACCAGTACTTGGTGTGACAGTTGTGCTTAATGAAGGTGCTCCGAATGGAGCCCTTGTTGACATTGTAGGTGCCGTACTGGATAAAGTACTTGAACCAAACAAACTTCCAGTGGAAGAAGGAGAGCTGATCGTGGAACATGCACTGGTTGTTACAGTTTGCGCAATCGGAGACGTTTGCTTACCAAAAGGAAATCCCCCAGATGGTGAAGGCGTAGGGGCGCCAAAATTAAAGCCGTTAGTTGTTACTGAGGAGCTACTACCAGTGATTGGTTCTGAAGATGAAGCGCTAGATGCTGAGGCTTCAACACCAGAAAATGTATCAGCTGAAACAGTTGCAGAGTTACTAACTGGACATGGGTCTGCGAAAGAAAAAAAAAATACTACTACTACTTAAACTTTGAAAATTTAATTTAGGTACACATAATATATAATACTTTAAAGCATACCAAAGATATTTCCGCCGGGTGGTTTCATCTTTAAAATGCGATAATATCGCTCTATTCTTTTCCGTTTGTCCTTTTCATACATTTCCTTTGTTATTACCGTTTTTCCGTAAGGCATGAGCTCATCTATATCATCTTTGTCAAAAGATATTTCCGCCGGGCGGTTTCATCTTTAAAATGCGATAATATCGCTCTATTCTTTTCCGTTTGTCCTTTTCATACATTTCCTTTGTTATTACCGTTTTTCCGTAAGGCATGAGCTCATCTATATCATCTTTGTCTTGTTTTTTTCTACATATATCAATCAAAACAACAGGTTAAACAAGACTAGACATGGCAATAAGTTAGATTTTTCAAACAATAAACAACGTACTTGTCAGCTTTACGAAAAACATCTCTAAAGTACGCTCCTCTGTCAAATTCAATAGTACTGACTCCTTTGTCACAAGTTTCCCTTGACCTCTCTGCGGTATTAGTAGATTTTTCATCAGAAGCTCTTGGTGATACAGAACCGTCTTTAGCATGACTCATATCTTGTTTAGATGGCGACATAGATGTGCCCGCTGCTTCGGCATAGCACTCATTACATGTACAAAATCTGCTAACTTTTTCTCCCCGTATCTCTTCTTCGACGGCACCCATTATGCTCGACTGAGATCGACGCTTTCGGAGGGCACTGTGTAGCGTTGAACATTGATCATCCGAAACTGGCATGCGCGGTTTGTTTTTATGTAAGTGATAAGGCGTTGATGTTGAGTCAGGAAGGAATCTTTTTTCTGTTTGATTCATCTGTTCTAAAATAGATTCCGATGAAAGGGGTTCAGAGTCACTAGCACCCATTCCTCCGTATCCAACCATCATTGGTCGATCGTGACCATCATGTCCGGCCAAGAACTTTACTCGTTTCGGCACTTGTGGACGTACTGGTGTATCGCCGATTCCGATTGAAATTTTTGATGGGGGTGAAACCGAGGGAGGAGTTGCATTTGGTGGATAGTATGGCTCTTGTTCTCTTGTCCTAGAAACAACAGAAAATATTTACAATGAATATATTGTATTACTGCCAAAAATGAAAAGCAGTACAAAACTTTTATCGCACCTCTTCCTTCCACTTGTCAGCGCATCAACAATATTTGAAGGTGAAGTTGGCGACGAAGGACGACCCGGACCTGGAACTGGACCACCAGGGGATGAGGGCCACAATCTATTAAATCTCATCGCTAGTTCCTGCTGAGGAATCCCTCCAAGGCCTTCTTGACGGTACGGTTCACTGGCTCTTGATGATACTCGCGGAGTGTAAGGACTTCCATTGCTACCAATCACCAACGGCGGCGATGATGACGTTCTTGAAATGGATACATTTGCTTTAACTGATGGATCGATGGGCGCTATGCGAACGAACGTTTGTCCTTGTCGTGCATTTCTTCGTCTGTCCCGATTATAAATGGATGATGATACACCACTTTTCAGCGAAGATGTTTTTTGAGGCGATGGAAAAACCGATGGACCTGTTTTTCTTGCGTAACTCACATACGGTAGCTCACCTAGACCAAACTCTCGGTAAGGTGACTTTCGAAACGGTGAATGACTGAGGGAGTCATTATATTCCTTCAAAGGACTGCCACCAGAAGCTTGCTGTACTAGTCGGCTGGTGAATCCCGGACTAGTAACATTGGACCATGTTCTATATAAATCATAAGAAAGTAGAGATATATCAATTTAAGAATTTTTAAATATTCTTCTAAACTGCATGTAATAAATATAAACTGATTTACGGGAGGTCTAAAGGTTCTCTAGAATACGGAAACGAGCTTCTCCGTGGTGAAGATCCAGATTTAAAGCCGAAATGAAGAGAAGTAGAAGCCTCGCTGCTATTATCATCATCTAATCCATGCTTTGTTGACGATGATGCCAATTTAGTTCCTGATGGGCTTCGTTGTATTGTTTCTCGTCTATCCCCATTGGTTAAAGTGATGGAGACTTCCCTTTGAACAGGCTGAACAGCCGGCTTTTTCTTCGCCCAGCCAAAAAAGTTTAATTTATCCCACATTTTAACACTAACAGTGTTAACACTTAATAGCCTGCACGCAGAGACATTTGTCTCTTCGTTATTAATTTTCGAATCTTAAATTCATAATTTTTTCAAACTATTTCGTCGTTTGTTACACTGCTTTTATCGTGAAATGTGTCGGAATAAATATCTACTTTAAAAACAATTTTCCAACTGTCACCCAAGCAACCCTAAATATTAAAATTAATTATTGTCCAGGACAACTTAAAATCCCAACACCCAAATAGCAATTATATGCCGGAAAATAAAAATCAACAGCACTGGTGTGAGAATATCAGGTTAGTTAAACGAAAATTGGTAAATACGTTATGCACTGTTAGTTTTTATTTTTCCAAATTTCAAAGTACAACTGTCGTAACTACCTATAATAGGTTGCAGACTTAGTAGTGTACAATACAGTACCTCTGTATTGTGCAGTACGGTTCGTTTAAAGTCTAGCGGTTCAACGGCCGCAGCTTTACCCTCTCTGACTCAGCTGCTTTGGAACAGAACCACGGCAATGCAATGGGGCACCGTAATACATTGTGTTGTATTGTAAGCTGCATGCCCTCTGTGCTTCACAGTTTTGCCATATATGTTTAGTCATTGAAGACAAAGTGTACTACTTATCCTAACATTCAAATATTAAAGTCAGACCAGGCTAGGCACGTTGCACGCAAAAGCGTGCTGTCCTATGGCGAACTCAAAAGGTACAAGTTTGGAATTTTCATGTAAAATACGTTACGGTGAGATGTTTAAAGTGAGAAACGGACTTTGGGGTACACAAGAAGTGTTCTTTAGTACTGATAGGCAATAATAATTTAATTATAATTAAGGGTGTTATACTGCTTGCCACCTAAAGTTGGTTGAAAATTGTCATGAAAGTACGAATATAAAAAAAACAAAATCCTTTGTAAATGTTATGGAAATGTTTGTTAGGAGATACAGATTTTGTTTTTTTTATATTCGACCTTTCATAGCAGAATACACATATCTGACAGGCAGTGCTTCACAGACACCGGGCCACCGACCACTGGCCTTTTCGTGGGCCACCAGTGGCCCAGGAAGCACTGCTATCAGGGGCGTAGAACAAGAAGTGTTCTTTAGTACTGATAGGCAATAATAATTTAATTATAATTAAGGGTGTTACACATATCTGACAGGCAGTGCTTCACAGACACCGGGCCACCGACCACTGGCCTTTTCGTGGGCCACCGGTGGCCCGGGAAGCACTGCTATCAGGGGCGTAGCTAGCTCAGGAATTTGGGGGAGGCTCAAGCTAAAAATCAAAACAAGGAAATTTTTTGGGACAGTTCTTCATAATTTCCATTTTCAGTATCAATTTACGGAAAACCAGAGGTAAAAAAATATCGTAAAAATGACCATCTCGTAAGGTTAAATTATCAAAATTTGGGGTTTTCAGCGCAGCACTCATATTTTTCCCACAAACGACCCCTGAAATCGACAAATTAGTTAGAAAAATTATAAAATTAGAAATCGCGAAAATTTAATAAAATTTTTGAAAAATTGTTAATTTTTTTCCTACGTGGGGTACGTGCCCCCGGTGCCCCCTATCTACGCCGGTGTGAAACAACAGCAACCCATTCACCATTGATTTTATTTTTTGTTCTTTCACATAGAAGTGAATCACTCATGATGACGTTTATCTCGGCCAAAATTTTTTGTAGAAACTGGAGCACATTTCCGGAAGGGCTTCAGGGCTGCGATGTATCGGAAGCGGTATACTGGACATTTTTGTCAATGAT
>JAHZNB010006445.1:0-13354 GCA_027744295.1 Callyntrura guangdongensis
ACTGTATTGTGGAGAAAATAAAGTGAAATCAGAAGACAACTTTCGGAATGAAAACTGCGATGAAAGTGGCAAATGCCAGAGAAAGACTAGAAAGCAAGTTTATTTATTTTTATTGTAGTTCGGGCTTTTATGAATAAATATGCATAACTCCGAAATCAGTATTTTCTATATATTTGATGTTGTAACGGCTTACTTAACAGATACATTTTGTATGACGTATATCCAGGCGAAGGCTTTAATTTGCGAAGAGACATATATATACGAGTTGCGCCATTGGTGAAATTTTTAAACAAACTGGATACATATCATGAATGGGTCCTTGTAAGTACCCTAACAATCAATAACTCTGGAAATGTGAAACTAAATTCATGGAATTTTTTTTTTCAATGAAACTTGTTAAAGGTGCTACCTCCGTGGGGAAGAGTGCCGCATTGGAAGAGAACTAGTCCAGACATATATTTTCCGTGGAATTTTTTTTTCCAGATAGAAAAGATTAAAGAATACATTCCTGCCATTGAATTGAAAGGCTATATGGATGGTGAGTTTGGAAATTGTTAACTACTACAACCACAAGTTACAAATATGTAAATAATGCGTTCAATGGTATCTTGTATAACACACAATTGACTGTCACGTATGTATTTATTCACAGAATTTGGATATGACAACCCACTAGATGTGGTGTTTCAACTGCAGCACTTCCCGTTCGAGGATGAAATGGACTGGTCGGATAAAATTGAAAGCGGTGTTCGATGTGAAAATAATTTAGAATACAGACGGTATGAAATTTTTTCACAGCACAGTCAACACTACATTTGAGTTATATGTATCATCCATTTGAGAAAAATAAATGAAATGTATTTACAGGAATCCAGAAACAAAATTATGGCAAGGCCTGTTTTGGAGCCAACCCATTCAAACTAAATTAGCCAAATGTTTAGCCTTTCGAGGCCAGTCTGCCGCACTTGCAAAATTCGTCTTAGAAAACAACTACAGGTACAAGATTGAACAGGCTTATTTACCATTACCGGTATGATTAGCTAAATAATTATTATTTCCAATTTAGATCAGTTATGTTTGATCGGGCTGAAGTTATATTATGGGACAGTTATGGTGATAGCAACTTTTGGACCGCTAGACAGAGTTTAGTATTTTCCACCGAGCTACAAGTAAAAGCCTTGGACTTTATTAAAACTAATAGCCTAACACCCAGTATAAACATTTCTTCGCAAGATTTTTCGGGAGAAAAAAATGCTGACACAAAGCTATCCCTAAGACGTGAGTATTTGGCGACACACCTTCGTCGAGCAGATTTCATGCTAGGACGACTTGCCTCACAACTGCCAACTATTCCATCAACTGCAAGGCAAATAATGTATCGATTACGTTCCCTTGGTCTTGTCGACGTTTTTATAGCCACTGATGCTACAAAAATGGGTAAGGGTATTTAAGTTATGAATACCATGAGAAAATGGCATGGGTATATATACTTAAACAACAGGTGAAAGATATCATATCAATTACTGTCCACATTTTCAAAATTTATGCAGAGGTGGCTGAACTAAAAAATCACATACATAGCGAGATGTCTGGTGCTACTGTATACTCTTTTCGAAGCGAAAAATTGACAGATGGAGAATGTGCTGTAATTGACCAAATCATTTGCTCATATGCAAAAAATTTCGTGGGTACTAGGGATTCCACGTTTACGTTAAGAATATTTGAAGAAAGAGAGCTGCTAGGGTTTTCGCCAGATAACAACTTTAACTACCTTTGCCCCGACACAACAGAAACAACGTGCGATAAAGCAACGCAATGGAGAAAATCGTTTTAGGTGTGAACACGATTGGTAATATGGCATTACTTGCATAGTCAAGCATAGTTTCAGTGATGAGCTTGGTACAAACGCTTCATCCTAAGCACTATTAGTTTTTGCAACCTGAATCTTACCACTGTTTGAAAAAGATTTTTGTGGGTAAAATACTTCTGAAGATGAATGTGTTATTTTCAAATAAGGAGTAAATTTATTTTAGAAACTAGAAACCTACCGTTAAAATGCCAAAATCCAGCAATACTTGTGCCTGCAATAACCATACACATACTCAAATGAAGAGATAGCAAATTGAGATTAACGGGTGAATTGGTGACATAATCAAAAAAATAATTACCATAATTTCTTTTTTGAAGTCAACTAGTTGCCTAAACTCTAAACATGTAGGCATTTTATTTACAATGAAAGTGAAAGAACAGTTCCATCTATTTGATGAATGTAAACAAATTATCTTTACATTTACGGGAATCAATACAAAACCACAACTGCCAATATACATAAGTTAGTAGAACAGTATTGTATACACACATAGTAAATCTTCATTCGTTGCAATAAACACATAGTTTGTTTATAAAAAAATTAACCAATTAGTCAAGAGTAGCTTCAACCGAATTGTCAAGAGTCAAGAGTGACGTAATAACGTCTTACCATCTCTTGAAAACACAACATAATATGTGTTTGAAATGACGAACGAATTTACGTGAATCAAAATATCTGTACTATTTTGAAATAAAAAACAGGAAAATGATATGTAACATTCTCTAATCATCATCGTCTTGAGACTTCGATTTCTTTTTCTTCTTTTTCTTCTTTTCGCCTGTTGGTTCCTCATCCTCATCCATTTGGGGTTCCTCCTTGACTAATGGTTCTTCACTACTTGATTTTTTCTTCTTCTTTTTCGGTTTTTCCTCCGGTTCAGGGGACAATTGAACCTAGCAATTAATTAATTTGTTTTCGTTTTTGAATAGTTGGAAGCATATTGGAATATTTATAAAAGTTCAAAGTAGCGCATTAATGATATACCTTTCTCTTTGAGCTTTCTGGGCCATCTGAAGGAATAACAAATTCTTGCGGCTCTGGCTTAATTTTAACAGGTGTAGCAACTGAAAGCTGCGCAACTGACCCGGCTAAGTAATCTGCTGGAGTCTTCTCATTTGGTTTTCCATGTTTATCCAAAAAGCCTTGTTTTATCATGTCTTTCTTCATTGTTGCCTTATCAAATAATTACCATAATTTTTTCAGTTACAATAATCGTACAAAAAAAGCGAATAAACACTAAAATGATTTGCTCATGGAGAAGAAGTTCCATCTAATAAAATAATATTTACAAGTAGAACGACATATATAGCAAAAAAGGCAAAATGTAGTCCTTTGAGTAGGACACTTTATTGTAGGAGAGTATTGGTACCTTAGGACCAAGACCCCAACGTCGTGGGTATAAGTCACGTTCCATTACGACACGTTTTAACTTAGCCACACAGCCATGGTCGCACATTGATATAGTTGATGTGGTCATCAATGCGATTGCTGAATAAAAATTTCCATAAGTTTTAACTCTCAATTGTTCTATTCTGAACAGCGATTATTTATCATTGCTTTTTACCAATTGCCACGGCTTCCCCTTTAGTAGTTACAATTACTATTTCCTGGTTTAATTCTATGCCATCTTCATATCTAAGTACTCCTGGCAGCATTACTTTTGCACCGTAACAGATAGCATTTACCTACGGAATAAAAAATATTACCGTTATTGTAATGAAGATAAACAAAACACTTACACTGATTGACTTGTATGTATTCACAGAAAGACAGCAAGTAAACGCAACTTACACTACTATCCTTTACAATTATTCGTTTATGAATCACCAAAAGTCCTTCCAGCGGCTGAATGACCCGACGCAGATATGTTTCGTCCTTATGATTGTCATATAACCACTGAGCATCCAGTACATCATGCATTGTGACCAAATTGTCACGATCTGATTCTCCTTGAATACCTATAAAAGATTTCGATATTTAATTGTTTTTTACCTTAAAATGAGACATTAAAACTTTTCTTAGGAGTTTAGCAATCGTGTATCAAACAAACCTGATCTAACACGACGAAGTTCGGTCATAACGCCACCAACACCTAAAACCAGTCCTAAATGAACACAGTGAGTTCGAACATAGGTTCCAGCCTCACAACTAACCCAATATACACCTGTGAATTACCATCAATCTCAAAATTAATACCACAAACAAAGAAAAAACAAATCGTTCGACCATTATCATTAAAAAATCATAAATATACAAACATTTAAAGTCGCACACTTATAACTTACCCATATTACGTTCTTCATCATAGTCATATAATTTTGATTTGTAAATGCTACGAACACGAAGCTGTCGTTTGACAGCAGAAATTAGTGGCGGTCGTTGGAACAGTGCTCCTGTAAGCTTTTCGAGTCCCTGAAGAACTTTAGTTTTACTTTCAACAGCGGAATGCAGCTTAAACACAGCAACGTACTCTTTCCCAGCGCCTTGTTGAGATTTTGCCAAGCGTGTAGTGCGCTCAATACAAACAATAAGGCATCCTGCAACAATAAAACGCTAGATTTTATATTCGCTATTACATAACAATAGAAGCGATAATATTAGTTTTATGATTCTCACGACAAACCAGTACCTCCTCGATATCACATCACAACACATAACCAAATGTAACATTTTGTTTTCTCAAGTACTTCATTTATCCAACCACAAGTTTATTTTTCATGGCGTTGTTGAATTTTTATTTTTAAAGGTCATCATAAACAAATCATCCGGATAGCGGATTTTATTGTTGAACAGCAAAGCAATACGCTAAATGGGGGGATAGGACCTGTACATACCTGTAGTTTTGGGGTCCAGTGTACCGGAGTGCCCAGTCTTTTCCACTCTTAAAATTCTCTTAATCCAAGCTACAACCTCGTGGGAACTAGGGTTTGATGGTTTGTCCAAATTTATACAACCAGATTTAACGTATTCTTTTATGTCTCGCCTTAATGGCGATGAACCAAACGGAAGTGGTGTGAAATGGTTGGATTTTACATTCAAATTGTCAAAATTCTGAAAACAAGCGGAGGACGCATGAAAAATCACAACCCCCTATTTGCTTCAATTTTGTATGCCTTATGGCTTACATCATTGACAACATAATTAAAATGTCATGCATTCAACATAACATAACTGATTAAACTCACCTTCAAAAGCAGCGGCCAGTCCGACGCATTCATTTTGGCTGGAGCGTTGGAGTTTGACAATGCAAAATCGGAATTATGCTGTATTTCGGCAAGAGACGCAGAACCATTATTATTGGGGGCGTCTGTCTCATCCCTGTCTCGCTTCTTCTTTTTCTTTTTCTTCCCTTCATTTTGAAGTCCTAATATTTGCGCCTCTATTTTAACAAGTAGAAATAATTTTAAGAAATCAAACATATGTACACACAACATAACTGATGAACTCAACCTCAGCTCAGCTCAGCCTTCATTCCGCTATAAACTATAGACTATTATTAACTAGGGCGGAAAATGTTTCTTTCAATATAGTTCCAGTGACGTATGTGGTATAGTATAATAGTATACCATACGTAGAGTAGTACATTTCAATGTTTTGGTTTTTGGCTCTTTCTTACTATAAGGTTATTCATGTTTTACAAAATTCAACATCATTTATAAAATAAAATGGAGAGTAAAGAATACATACCATCAACTTCCATGATATTCTAAGGAAATAGGGATCAGGCAACACTCGGAACTGACACCTGAAAACGTCAAGTCTGACGCTATAACGTGTTTTGTTTTCCTCGCAGTTGCAGTTTCGGCCTTAGCAGATCGACCTGCAAAGTAAACCATACAAGAAAAGATTAAATATCAGTAAAATACGAACCTTAATAAATACTATGATAGTAACAACAGAGGAATAATTCAATAGTACGTGACTGAGGACTACATGACAAACCGACAAGCGATTACTGGAGAATTATCTACGAACGATAAATACAAACAAAGCCAACCACAAACAAACGGCCCTTTCCTTTTTTAAAAACCCATTTGTGAACACGATACATCAAAAAATTCATACATGAAATACACAAATACAGCATAAAAGTTTCAAAAATAGTATGTATGCAGGCTCTCATACAAAACAGAAAGCTTATTATGTTTCTGTGTTGTCTACTGTGTACCGTTTGCAAACAAAATTACGTACATATAATAACGATAATTAATCGAAAATATTTGGCTGTAGCATCTCCAATAAGTTATATATATATTAAATCTTACCTTTAAAAGTAGTTATTTAAATTTAATTCCAACAGCATCAGACTAGACATGTACTGAACAACATGCTTCAACTCAACGCAATAAACAACACAATTACAATTACTCAAGGAGTCAATAAGTATTTAGTGCTCACTATACACAAAAGTCACAGAGACACGCACTAACATGGCATAGCAGTCTAGCTAGTCAAGCTAGTCATTCACATTCATTCATAAAAGCCATCATATCATCAACTTTTTGAAAACGGACAGAATAGTACACGCTGCT
Organism: Callyntrura guangdongensis; assembly: GCA_027744295.1. Lineage (NCBI taxonomy): Eukaryota > Metazoa > Arthropoda > Collembola > Entomobryomorpha > Paronellidae > Callyntrura > Callyntrura guangdongensis. The sequence goes on from JAHZNB010006445.1 coordinate 6,403, forward strand.
GGCTACCACCATGTGCTCCTTTCATATGTTATTGGGGCATCCGGAGATACCTATACTCAACGATTCAGAGGTAAACACCGCACCGGTGTCCTAGTCCAGAGATGGGCGGGCGGATGCCATGCTCATGGTATCCGCCATCCGTCTTTAGTTGGACATCCGACTGAATCATGGGCATCCAGGGATCTGACATCCGACTAGATCGCGGGCATCCAGGCATCCCACTAGATCATGGACATCCAGGCATCCCACTAGATCATGGACGTCTAGGCATTCCACTAGATCATGGACATCCATGCATCCCACTAGATCATGGACATCCATGCATCCCACTAGATCATGGACATCCATGCATCCCACTAGATCATGGACATCCATGCATCCCACTAGATCATGGACATCCATGCATCCCACTAGATCATGGGCATTCAGACATCCGGTATCGGTATTCGTGGGGTTCCGGAAGCCGGGAACCAATTTTTGGCATCCGGCATCCGGATGGTCCCAGTCCCGTGCCAGTATAGTAGAACGAAACCTTTTTGAATTGTATGTCACCGTTACAATACTGGAAGGTGTCCATTTTTCCACAGTTGGGGTTGGGTATGCATGTATTTTGCCAGTATCAGTACCAGTATGCATTTAGAAATTCTACCAGTACCAATAGCAGTATCAGTATTCCCCCAGGCATTTTCCAGTACCAGTAGCAGTACCAGTACCGATACTGATACTGCAGTAGATACTGATAGCCAACTGTGATTTATATATATCTCTTTATACAATGATGTAGCCCGGTGGGGTTGGTTCAGTCACTTGATTTAAAGGTTAAATTGAAGTCAATAGTATAACGCAAAACCCTGAACCTGTATATTTAACGTACAAATCTCCCGACCACATGCATGGTGGCCCGCCGGCAAGTGACCTTACAAAGTTCCGACTGGATATCTGAACAAAGTAATTTTATTAAGCTCTTTGGTGGTTAGTGTCTTGTCCAGGTCTGCCAATAACGTATGTGACTGTTACTTGCAAAAACCTTACATGACGACATCTGTGCTGTGTGTGACTGCATTGTCCTGTTCAGCTCTGTCGTTCTCAATCTCAACGTCATGCGTATTTATGAAAAGAAAGTCAAAGTCAAAAGTGGAATCCAAAAAGCCAAAGCGAAAACAAAAACTTTATTCGCAATTTGTAGTTGCACTACTGCGGTCCAGTTTGTAGAAATTTATTTGATAAACTCAGAATCGGCAATCATTTGATTTTTGTGTACAAACAATTACAAGAATTAAACGGTCATTGTAGTTTTCCATTCAAAATTATTTCATCCTTTTATCAATGGCCAGCAAAAGGAGCAGTAAACTGCCCTCCAACAAAAAGTCCAATTCAGAAAAAGATGGACCTCCTCCTGCGAAAAAGAGCAAAGCGGTTGAAAGTTTAGATGAGCTTTATCAGCGTATAATTCAACAACGTGTATCAGTAAGTTCAGTTAGTTTGGGCGTAACATATTTACGCCAGACAATTTTTATTTAATTTGGTTTGCGATTAATTAAATTACTTTAAATTAGTACTTATGCATTTGCTTGAATGTGTTTTTATCGCAGGCTGGAACTCCATCAGACTTCAAGTTTGAAAAGTCTCGTTGTAAAATGATAACACCTGAGGCAAATATGCCAAGCACTCACAATGGTATTTTGTATTGGATGTCACGCGATCAAAGAGTTGAAGGTGAGTTGAATTTTTTATGTAATTGGACGAATCGTGACTGGTTTGATTCTAGTTGATACTGAAACAAAAATCTAAAAATCCTTTGATTGTATCTTGACGTAATGTAATTCCTTCTAAAAGCACTGTCTAATTAGTATATTAATTAGCTAGTTGTCGAAAGAAGGTATAATGAACTTTCAGTTCTGGGTGTGGTAGCCTCTTTTATATGAGTGGTTTCCTCAATTTGAGCTAGAGACAAAAATTTCTAAGCTAAAAATATTCATGTTGTTAACACTGTACTATCGTACACTGGTTCTTAACTATTGTTCTTAACTATTGTACACTGGTTGATAGATCAGTTTTATCGCAAGTAGTGAATATAGCCATATTTTATTTTGTCATTAAATCACTAGTGGTACATCAGACACAACGTAGAACGAAGTGCTTAACCCCTATATCGTTTTTTACCACATCAAAAGATGCTGTTTAGTGCATAGCCTGAAGTAATTAAAATTAACATTATGAATTTTACTTCGTACAGATAATTGGGCTCTCATATATGCTCAACGTTTGGCACTCAAGGAAAAAGTTCCGCTGCTTGTTTGTTTCTGCTTGGTTCCGAAGTTTTTACAAGCTACTTTAAGACAATATTCCTTCATGTTAAAGGGTAAGGAAAAATTTGTCGTAATAAGCAATAAGCCATAATAAATGTAAAAGGGGACGGCAATTTCAGTATTTTTATGTATTTATTTTGTTGAACATGTGTCCAACATAAGGTTTGAGAGCGGTTCGGATGGAACTTCTGAAACTAAATATCCCCTTCACGTTATTGTTTGGAGAAGCGGAGGGTGTTCTGCCAACCTTCGTGAAAAAGTATGGTATTGGTGGTATTGTGACCGATTTCGCACCGCTAAGAACTCCCCGTATGTGGGTAGAAAATGTTGCAAAAAAACTCCCAAATGTACCATTGTGCCAGGTTATTAATTTTACGAATTGGAAGTACTATCCATGCTTTAATATTTTTAATTTGGAAAGACCAAGTTTTTGAAGTGCACATTTAAAATGTTTAGGTTGATGCTCACAATGTTGTCCCGTTGTGGGTAACTTCTGATAAATTGGAGTATGCAGCTAGAACCATTCGAACAAAAGTTACGAAGCATCTTCCAACGTACCTTACTGAATTCCCTTCAATAATACACCACCCACACAAATTCGATGAAGATTTCTCTAACCCATTTGAAGATTGGGAAAAATTATTGGAATTTTTAGAAATTGACAAATCCGTTGGAGAGGTTGAATGGGCAAAGCCTGGATACATGGAAAGTTTAAATATTCTGAAGATATTTCTTGATGATAAACTTAAACACTATGAGTTAAATATGATGTAATCGTGTTTCTGGTGGGTCATGCTTAATTTTGTGAAAAGTAACGTTGACCGTAGTAATTTTTACTTTCAATAGGATGTATGTGGTCAATATGTGGAATTCATGATCAAGGATGGAAAGAGCGAACAATATTTGGCAAAATTCGCTATATGAATTATGAAGGATGTAAACGTAAATTCGATGTTGGTGCGTTTGAATCAAAGTACAAATCTTTGGCGAAAGACAAGGGATTAACGTGAAATTTAATTGTTGAACACCAAACACCATGTATGTTCACGTTTCAAATCATAGGCTTTGTACTTGTACTATGTTTATATAACATATACATATTTCTTACTTTACACTCGTATCGAATGTTTTTCTCCATTAATAAAGTGTCCAATTAATTATAAAACAATTTTTTGAAACATTTTTTTTGTGTATTTACTTAGTAATTAAAAGCTGATTTGTGCATCTGCATGTAAGTTACATTACAGAAACGTAAATATCGTTGATCTACAATTGATAGATTATGTAAAAGGATCTTTTAGCTTGGAGAATGATAGTAACCCTTTTGGTATGAATGTTTTTTAATAAAGTATTTTTCTGACTACCTACGACATCAAATTCATAATTTTAAAAAATAATTTCAATTTAATGCCTGATGTTGTTATTATATATATCTACTGACAGGCAATATTCGCATTATATACCTTACCAGTATTTATTCTACTGACGAGGTGAACTAGGTTCTATGCCTGATATTGATATGGCATCGGTATTATTATTATTGGTCACATTAACTTCAAGTAAACACAAGTTTTTATCCTTTGAAAACGGAAACAAGTTCCATCTGTGTCTGTTTTGGGGATACCGTTTCTGGTGTGAGGCAATCTGATGCAGGCGAAGCACCTTTTGTATTTAAAGGCGACCCTTTTGCGCTTTCAGATTCCTCGTCTATTGTTGCAAGCGTCGATGATCGCACTGACGCCGTGGGATTTACGTATTTTAAAGCTGGCTGTGGGCCAGGTATTGCTGATGATGCTTGTTGCGACACCAACTCCCCGTCGTTTCCTGTTGTGTTAATATCGCCTATTACTGCAAGTTCTTCAATTTTTCCCTCCGTAGGCGAGTGACATGTTTTGGTTATGCATTGAATTGTCTGTAATGTTTCTGGTTCATTCTCTTCTGATAATTCATCAGAAACTCTATGACGTGGTTTGTTATTTGAACCGTTTGGAGATGATAACCCAGGTGCAGCATTTTCACCGTTAATTGGTGCTTTAATGACGTTATTGTTGAAAAATGATGAACTACAATTCTGTGACAAACTTGGACTGAATGGCCTCTCACTAACTAGAGTATATATCGTATTTCTTGGGAGGGTGAAAGCTTCATCTTCATTTATTGCTGTGATAAAGTCATTTCCAACAAGCCCAGCCCTCTTATTCTGCAAAATCATTGCGGGGAGTAACATTGAGCTTATATCATTCGGGGTAGTGCTTAATGTTGACATGTTTTTTTCAAGTGACTGATACCACAACATATCGACTACAATTTGGAAAATAAATTAAAACAAAAAATTGCAAGTGGCACATTATAAAGTTTTCCTATTACCAGTTAGGTATAAGTACTAGTAGTTAATGACGTTTTAATTTGGGTAGGTAATATGTCAGTTAATTAAAAGTGATGTATGTACCATTTTTGGCTATAAACTCAGAATCTCTCTCTTCATGTATAGGTTCCAGCAAATTACTTGGAGCATCTCCTATAATGAAACTCTTGCTTTTGCTTATGTTGCCCCTTGAAATTCTTGAAGCAGGTCGTCCAAATTTAGCTAATGAATTAGGCGCATTTCTCTGAGAATTTTTATTACATCTCTCGCTTTCTAGTTTTCGATCCCAATTCTCATTGGTTGTATGCTTTCTTCTACAAAAGGATAATTGATTATGATTGAAAGAAAAATTGTAAAAACCAAACCAAATAATATTCATTTCATTTCATATGAAAGCATTTCGTGAAGTATTTAAGGAGTTTTGTTAGTAGCACCTTGTCGAAAAACCGTTTCTGAACTTCGTGACATTGTTATTCGCATCCGTACCATTTCCTCCAGAGTCTGTTACCGTACTACCTGATTGCTTGCCGTTGTCATAATTAGACTTACAGGAAGTATCACCCGCCAAGAAGTATCTCGTCACGCCGGCATATAAAAATACTGCCATCATTAATGATACTCCGCCACACACGCACATTTCAATTCCAAGATGAGATATCATTTTTTTCCTTATATCTGCTAGGCTTGATCCGCAACCCTAACGCAAGGCATATGGCAGATTTCACATTCGCAGATCATTTTACACGTAACAAAACTATGCAATCGGGTTCGGATAAGTCGAAATATATATTGAGTATTTTTACTTGATCAAATACTTCGATTTTTTTGTTTATTTCCACGATAGAGGAATTGACTGATTTTGCACCTGCCATATTTGAAATATTGCCAAATCTGCAATCAGTGAGGTCAGGATAAACGCTAGGCCGGCAGCATGTGGAAGGAACTTTGTCTACTTTTAGCGAACTTTCAACAGTGTACCAATCCATGTATGAGTAAACACCACAACATTTGTGCTGAAAAGTTTCCGTTGTTTAATTAATTTAAGACAAATATTTAAATAACAATAATATCAATATGTATATATTGTATTAATTATTTGTATAACTTTGTTCCAATGACAAAATATTTTTAATGTCGCATCGCTAGAAATTTTACCTGCCATTGAATGACATTCATCCATTCAAAAAATCCGGTGTTGTTAGTCTGCTTTCTAAATGTCATGTAGTAACTTTCTGAAATCTCTTTAGTGGAAACGTGATAAGAAACTATTCCAATTACGCATGAACATGTAAAAATTGCCAAGAGTATTGAACCACTTCCCAGCAAAAACATGGGTCGATTTTTGCAAACAGCGATCATGGCGAATAATCCCACCAATGGAAATAAACTTTGAATCATAATAAAAGCGAAATATAAAGGTCGAACGTTGAAAGGCCATTCTCCAATATCGTCCAGCCGTGTGGTTCGTAAGTAGTTAATAATTGATCCTACGATTCCGTAGATCTAATAATTCATATTAAAAGTTACTTATAGAATTTTTCTTGTGGGGTTTTCCTCGTTGACATTTTAAATTTTGTTACCCACTTACGGACAATATATTAATTACAAAAAACGATGAGGAGAGAAAACATTTAGGTCCAAGAAGTGTTAGTGCCATGCTATTGTTGCTCGATTTGCTTACCGGTTTCTCTAACTCGAAAAGAAAAAGTTTGTTTGGTTTATTATGCGCTGGCAGACTGACATTAAAAATATGTTAAAGAAACATTGTAGTTAGTATTTTCAGGCTGGCTGATCATTATGTCACCAAAAAAATCCTGCAACGTTTACCTCGGAAAAAAATCGACCCAGTAAGATCCGACCTTGGGAAACAAAAAGAATTTTCCGCAGTTAGGTTACGTTAAGTTTTACAACTAACTAACTCAAAAACCATTGAGGTACATATAAATACCTATACACATATAACTTTATATGTACCTCAATGTCAAAAACCTTTTCGTTCCGTAATGATCAGCATAAAAATACTACATGTGATTAGTTGATTAGTGCAATTTAGTATCTATGGGACTCATCAACTAATCATAGTCAAAATCGCTTTGTGAAATAGGCTCAAGCAGTATTTTTGTTATAAATGTTTTATAATGTCAATTAACGCATATTGTTCCGTTTATTAAGTGACGAAGTAATACGAAGTATTGACGAAAGTCACTTATTAACTTTACAATGTCTGTCTGTCTGTCCGTCCGTCTGTCTGTCCGTCCGTCTGTCTGTCCGTGCGATA
>JAHZNB010006446.1:0-20926 GCA_027744295.1 Callyntrura guangdongensis
ACACGTCATTCATAACATTTGCAGCGATAATGGCGTCAAATCTAAAATATTTTATGCCTAAGTACTATATACTTGGGTAGCCCCAAAGACTAGACCTCTATTTAAAAATGGTTTATCTCACTGCACATTGTTAAAAAAACTAACAGGCTTTAATAAGAAACTATACAGTTGACAGTAATAATTGGTGTATTTTATACTTTCATTGAAAATCCACAATCGTGCCGCTACTCCAAAATACGGCTACAGTGCGAGACCTGAAGAATTCAAGTGTTCAGTATAATAAAATTGGAGCAAAAACCAACTATGCTGAGCACAACTTAGCAATGCAATGAGGAAGGTCAAACAGTTTTTTGTTTATTTGTATATGCAAAGTTAGTTTTTATTGGTTACAACATTTTACTAGTTCCATAAATTAATAAATGACAAAGGAGTAATTATACAAGTTCAAGTTCATCGCCTAATTTTTATGTTTTTTATTAACAACCATTAATGCACAATATTAAACTGTCAATTAAAACATTCCAGAAATTCAGATGCGCCTATGTGATCTTTCTAATGGCGGCATACTGGATGACAGAATGCATTCCTCTAGCTGTCACCAGTTTTCTGCCCATTGTGTTATTCCCTCTGTTTGGAGTCCAGGACACTGGTACATAAAATATGACACGTCGAGCTCAGTTGACTCGTAAAATTGTTTTTTCCCACAAACTCGCTCATTAATAATTCTTTACTTTTTGTGACGCATTCATATATAGGACAAGTTTCGAGAAACTACATGAAGGAAACCAATATGATGTTTGTTGGTGGTCTGATAATAGCATTGGCAGTAGAACACTGTAACTTGCACAAAAGAATAGCTCTGAGAGTAATGACCATTGTCGGGGCGTCGCCGTACAGGTAAGAAATGCTGTCACACGGACTTATGACTTAGGCATTTGATTTTTATAACTGACATATGACACTTACCACCTAGAATTAAATAAGGTGGGACAAGGAAACCCCTATTTTCTTAGAATTTTTTAACAGTCAATTACTAATTAGCGTTGTAATGGCAATCAATATCCGTCATTATGTAATGTTTTAGGGAAATAAAGATCAGTCGTCGACCCGAGGGACCCCTCCAAGACAAATTGAATCGAATATAGCAAGTTTTGCCAACGTAGGATCTGCTAATGAGGACTGTAATAAAAAAGCTTCTGGGTCAGTAGCAATAATGCAGTCTCCTGCTCCACAGCAATTGACCGTGAATAGCGTGAACCGAAGCAAAGACTATGACGCAGTAACGGGCAGTACCACCACCATCGCAATTGACGACAGTAGCAGCGAAGCTGATAATGACTCGGCCATGTAAGCTTTTATATGAATCCTCTTTCGATCAAAGTTTCACTTGGGTGTAATTATGAAAATGATGGCGACCAGCATTTACGGTTCACACCGTATTATCTATAAGCTCGTCAAAGACTGAAAGCAACGTTCTTATAAATTTTGTTCACATTATTGCACATTCAGCATTGTTTGAAATTTGTTGGATAATATTAGCCACAAGAAATTTTTGACAGTCTCCCAAAAAGCTGAACCTTAAAACGCTTCATTTCTGCTCTACTGTTTGGATTTAATACACACAGTGATAGTAAATTTGACTTGAAATGAAAAGCATCGTTTCACAACGTGAGTGACGAGGTGTTACCACCATGATAAATATTAATTATCTTTAGCATGGTATAAAAAAATTAATCACGGGGCTGCTTATTTGAAATAGTGAAATCTCATCTAGTTTTCATTTTTCGAATATATACCTATTTATGACGTATCAATCTAAAACATGTAGTGTACAAAATGAAGGATTAAACACGAAGGCCAATCATGAAATTAACGAATTGAAACGGGCTCTACTAGTCGGATCTATGGTTGCTGCTAATATTGGTGGTACCGCTTGGCCATACGCGTCCTTGTCCTCAACTCTTCTCTATAGTATGGCAAATAACAGACCAGTAACCGTTGGGGGCACTGTCATAGGGTAAAACCTCGATATATAGTTTCAAATCATTTCAAAATTGTCTGCAAACTATGCTGCGAAATGTTTAGTGTTGCCAATCTTTTTGTTGCTATGCTATCGTGAATGCATATAAAAATGAATTCGAACGTGTCATGTGGCGAGACTGCGTCTTTGCATATTAAATGTTGCAGTAATGTCAATGTATGTGTTAATTTCTACAATAATGATTTAAAAATATCAATCTATTGTTGGCTGTTGGTGCCAGCAAGAGCAAGTTCCGTCTGTAAACGTTTTATAAATGCCGATTACTTGTGTCGTATAGTTGTTGCAAATGCAAGTCATACTTTTGATGGTAAACTAATCGTGTATATTATAGGCAATAAGTTTGCTTTCTGTTTTATATTTCGATTGTTGGTAACTGGTAAATTGTTATTTAATGCTACATTGTGTTTGATGTATGATGATCATTTCATGCTCCATTTACTTTGCTTGTCATGTTCGCATATATTTAAGTCGGACGTTTAAGTATAAAGTAAATTAGCAGTGTGGACCAACTTGGTAACTATACAGTAGACGAAGACACACAAAATATATGCTTAATTTTTTTTGGACAAATCAATAATTTGTGTATTACGTGCTTCATTCTATGTGTAATATAAGGCTCCGATGTCAAAATGGAATACTTTTCGCTGTCGCTTATGCGTCCAATATTGGCGGCACCGGCTCAATTTTTGGAACTGGCCCAAACCTAATCATGAAGGAAAAGGCGTATTCGTAAGAAAATTTTGCACATTTGTTTATGATCAATTCATGAGCACGGGGATGGTGGTAGTTCTTGGGGCATCGTAAGAAATATTAGTTAGCGTTACATAGTTCGCAGTCGCAGTACTCAGCAAGTGCATTACATTGGTTCAACTAATATTGGTAGATTTTAGTTAGTACTAGTCCTACACGAGGCCATAGTCTGATCCAATCAGTTATTTCCTCTCAGGGACAAGTTGAAATGACGGGATGGTGGAGTATGGTATATCACATATTTGCAACTAATTTATCTTTCATTACAATTTCTCCCGACCCTGGTTAATATATATGCTGCAACTCCACTCTGAACCCAACAACTTTAAACCTATCTGCACAGTAGTAGCCATTAAACATTTAAACTGCTTATTATTATGCTTGGATTTGGGCTGGGTTCTATCTAACTCTAAAACTTGTTGAGTTCATTCGTATTCCAGTCGCTGGTTATGAATGATTAAGGTACCTTCCACAACACTACTCGTCGTCATCATCGTTCTTTACAACAATCACTGTCTATACCAGAGTTAGTTCCGGGTAAGCGTTCGTTATATTTAATTATCAATGAAGGGTACTCCGGTTCTGAGTATGGTACTATTATAATGTCTCAATTTCAGCTATTAATGATCTGATGTCATAAAGATGACAACTCAATTTTTGTTGGGCTTCTGATCGTACGGACACGTATCCTTATTAAAATGTACATGCTAATTTGACAGTTCATAACATTTCCGTTTAGTCAGTAATGGCACCCGACAAAGCTAGAATGCCAGCTAGTAAACATGGTATTCTAGTGCAAGGAATGACCTTCAAGCTATTACTTCAGCACAGTTGTTATTACATCCATTACACACTGCTTGTAATACGTAATATGATGCTGGTAACTAGTGCGTCTGACATTCCTACATGGTATCTATACGGAAATTCATCAGCACGATCGAGCTGCTGGCCCTTTGTCACGGTCGCGTCGCAAGCGCGCGCGATCAGTAGTGGATAAGTAAAAACGTAAACAAGTGCCATTGACATTGACAATGAAGTTGTACACAAAAAACTATATATTTACGTATCAGGACCTTTTCCAAACGATAAGAAGTGCATCATTTATTATCGTACAATCACATATCTGACACTTGACGATTCTAGTGATTAATTGACAATGCATGTACATGTCCATTTAATAACTTTACTGTAGTTGTATAATTATTCTAATATCATCGTATTATTTATGAATTGTTTGTTATTAAAACCATGCGAGAGTATGTATGTGAAGAATGAGGGAAGGGAAACAACAAGAAATGTGGACTCTTTTCAATTGACGAGTTATCACAACATTGAGAGTGACATAGTGACATACCTGAACTAAGGGGTGTGCAAAAAAGGCATCATTTTAGCCATCCATCATGGATGAAGATGTGTGTGTACAATTGTATGTAGTTGTAGACGTAGAAGAGCTAAATATTTTTTTGATAAACGAGTACAAACAAAAATGCGTCAACCATAACTTAAAAATTCCAATGATGAGTATGCCAATGTTAAAACATTACTAATATTTAATGCACTTGATCATTTTAGTTCGGACATATTTTTAAATCGTTGGAAGGTTTCTTGTCTGCTTGGTATAGGGTTTGCCAGTAGCATTGGAGGTACTGGTGCAATGACGGGCACAACGACTAATCTAGTTCTGCCGGAAATCACGAAATCGTAAGTTTGTATCAAAGTGTGTGTGTGTGTGCACCAAAACTATATAGCGAGTGAAAAGCTGTTGTTGATCGCCTCAACAGGACAAATATGTTTTTGTTCTTAAATGTAAATTAGTGAAAGAATTTAACTTGTTGACGCCACCAGTTATGGTGTTGTGAGTACCGGAAAGCTTTTGTTTGATGATGGCTTCATTAGGAACACACTTTAAAATCAGAATAATGACTTTACTACCGATAATTGTAATGATAGCATCGCTGAGATAATGACTCCCATTCATTATATTTCCGCAAGTGACCCTGATAATCAACTTTTAACGTTTAATTACACCGTGACATTGACATTTGATCATTGCATCGGTGCAGTTATCAGCAATTCTTTTTTAGCTTCGAGTCAAATATGGCATTTTGACTAGAATACCTAAAAGATTTTTTTCCGAAAAGCGACCACGTTTTATACGAAAGACCGTAAATTGTTCTTTAAGGATAATTTAGGTAACTTTTTGCGTCATATAGTTGCTCTATTATGCGTTCATTATATACCTCCATTTCATGTGTGTACTAAGAATTGACGGATTTAAAATAGAATCTACAGACTATTTACCTTACTGTTTGGGAAAGATGACCACGACCATGCAGAAAAAGGTATTGTTTTCATTCCTGTGATGGAGGTCCTTCATGTGCCATTAACGACCTAAAATGTGTGTGCTGCTGCTGCGACGGAGTTGCATGCTAGTATCAGAGCAGTTTTGCTATTATTTGCTTTTTAATGACTTGCATGACAACGCCGTACCGTTGCATGTGGATGCCTTGTTTATGCTCCCCTTTGTCTTTTGCATCCTTCATTGTAAAATGACGATATTACTATTATTACAGTAGATTGTACATGTGTGATAGTGATGATAATAAGTAGTTTAACTATTTAAAATATTATTTCAGCAGGTATTTGCTTCCAGTTTTCGCTCTCTGTTGCCTTAATTAGTTAATTGTACTGCTTTATTTTAAATACCAAGAGAGCTTATTAAATCCAGCCAGCTGTTAACTTGCCTAGCTTTGTTAAGTATTATTAATTACAACATTCGTCATTATATACATGTAGTGCCGGCTTCTACTTAAATATGTACTTGTCGCTTAATAATTGAAAAATAAAAGAGTAAATTTCCTTATTCACACCAGGTATTATGCATTATTCGGGGCTTCATTATCTGTATAAATTTGCCTGTCTTGATTTAATCATTTGGCAATGAATGAAAAATAAAACTAATGGTGGTTCTACTAAATGACCTTTTCATAGATTGAACATTGGACAAAACGGAACATACACTGATCTCACATTTGCGACGTGGATGGCATACAACGTACCTCCAATGATTGTGAATGTTATAATCGCTTGGTTGTATCTAGTCGTGGTATTTTTTGGATTTTCCTTTGGGAAAAACAAAGACAAATCGCGAATGATGTCATTTGAAAATCATAAGGGCGTACAGAAAATGTTAGATGACAAGTATAAGGGCCTTGGCTCAATGTCATTCCATGAAACGGCTGTTGCCACCCTGTTCCTGTTTGCTGTATGCCTTTGGTTGTTTCGCGAGCCGAAATTTATGCCAGGATGGGCCAGTCTCATTACCGAAGATCCCAAGTTTAGAATTGGAGATTCCACTGCAGCAATGCTAATAGTTATGTTTCTCTTTATTGTCCCCAAGAACCCATTCATTTTGTTTCGAAGTATGATTTTTTTTAAATACAATTTTTACAATTTATTTTACAAATTTTATATATTATATAAGACTTGAAAAACAGCAGCAATGATTTTTTAAACTTTCCAGAAGAAAATGTTGGGTTGAAATTCGAAGCTTTATTGGATTGGAAATTTGTACAGAGTAACTTACCATGGGGAATTGTTTTACTTATGGGTACACTAATGAAATGATTTATTTTATGAAATTTTAGTTGGCGTTGTATCAAATTACGTAGAATATATATTAAAGTACATTTATAATTACGTAGGCGGAGGATTTGCTTTGTCAGATGCGTCCAACGTATCTGGATTGTCTCTTTGGATTGGAGAACAGTTAAATGGGCTCCATCGTTTACCACCAGTAGTGATTTTACTAATTGTAATGATAATGTCTGCTACAATCACGGAAGTTGCTAGCAACACTGCCTGCGCCAACGTTCTCATTCCCATTCTGATATCACTTGTAAGTTTGCGAGAGTTTAGTTGTAAATTGATTTGGTTAATACTCAGTTAAAAACCTGTAAAATCTTTTCTGTTCTAGTCAAAAAATTTAAATCTCCACCCTCTGTATTTAACGCTCCCGGCAACAGTGTGCTGCTCCTATGCATTCATGGTATAAACAGTTAATTCTACCAAATCTTATCATTTTGCCATAAAATAATACCTTACATGAACATAATATTATTGTTTGTTTTGCAGCTTCCCGTAGCCACGCCACCGAATGCGATAGTATTTTCTGTGGGAAACATGAAGATTCTCGACATGGCAAAAACTGGATTTCTACTCAACATTTCTTGTGTGCTGGTCCTCCTCTGTTTTAGTACAACGTATGGTAGTTTAATATTCGAATTCAGCAGTTACCAATACCCAAGTTAGCTTTTCATCACACTGGCTTAATTACGGTGGCTCAATGTGATTTATGCCTGTGAATATGGATACCTAGCTCACTAAACTGATCATGTCAATTGATTTCGGGTACGGCGCGGTGTACATACGTTAATAATTTTACCACATTAAACTGTAATGTACCAGTGTATTTATATAAAGCATGTATATATCTACCAAACTCAGCAGCAAACAATCTGCAACTTTTACATTTCTCCGATATCAATTATTTTGTTCTTTTAGAATTTATATAATATTATACTAGTATGATTCACTACCGTTTAAAGCGTTTGAGAGCAGGTCCCAATACATATGTAGTAGTTGTACCGCTTTACGTACACAACACGTTATAATATGTTCTACGAATCATCACAATTTATTATTATTGAAATATTTACCAGATACCCAGAAAACAAAATAGGAGGAGTGGTTTGGAACGCGTGTGTTTGGTTTTGGTTTGAATGTTTGAATTTAAATGAAAAAGAAGCCATGCAAAAACGTATGCAGTCATAACTTCATAACTGTTAACAACTGTAAATCAGTATTAAATCAATAAATAAATAAATGATAGTGCTATGACAATAATAGTGATAAAAACCGATGTCTTCCTTATTACAATTCGTCATGATAAAATTTAGTGCCTGGAAATGACAATATTTAAGTTAAATTATTTGTACTAGAAATCATGGCGAAATGAAGTTTCATCAACACCAGACACCAATGAAAATGACAGCGAAATAATCTGTGAATTTATTACTAGTAAATACATAGTAATAGTAATGTACGCTATTGTCAATGTAATATATAGGGTAAACTAGTAAATGTTTTTATGTTTTATTACATACACATTTAAATGATCATTTACACATAGTACATGAGTAAAAAACGTGACTTACATACCAACATACACGAGAAGAGTCCAGTAAAACCTGTCTCTTTGATTATCAGTAGTAAATCTAAAAGGGAAATACTGCCAGGAATTAGCTTAGCGTGGCAAAATGAAGCGACTCGTAGTCTTATTACAAATCCTTCGCATTCAAATATACAGAAAAATGGACAACAAAATGCGGTTAAAACAAGGAAATCTGTGTTGATTTGACTGCTGGTGTGTCATTCGGGCTAAATATTGCTGAAAGTTCATAATAACTTTTAAGGTATGTTATCCCATTTGGCATCTGTGTAAAAGCAAACACAATCGCAGTCTGGAGGTAGATCCTCAGCACGTGGCTCACATTCCCATCTGCAGCCAGGCTCCTGTTTGTTGCAAAATTTTAACGGTATTTATAGGTTAATTGGTTTAACGAACGCTTGTCATCCGTTGATATCGAAAGAGTTTACCTTCACACAAGATGCTCTATACTCAGCTTGACTATGAATACTAGTGGTCATGGAGGAATGTTCCACCATTGAATGCCCGAGTTCCTCCGATGGGTCCATGACGATTTCGACAACGGCATCTAAAACAAAAATTAAAAAAAACTTAGTACTTGTCAAGTACGCTGACTCGACATGTCACATACACCACGTTAGGGGAAAAATGTTAACACACGAAACATGTAACTAAAAACATTTATATAACAAATATTTGTTGACCAGATACGATTACTTGGCCGGTCAGAAATTATTTACAACACTAACATATATGCAAAGTATTAAAAAAGCACGTTTTGTCATTACCATTAGTACCTGGTTTCATCCTGTGATAATAATTCTCTGTTCTCGGAAAGAAATATTGATGAGCTGCAGGATGAATAGCGGAAATAATTGGAGGCTGTGGATGGTGCAGCTGCGGTTGTGGCGGAGGATTGGTATACTGCCAGCCGGACGTTAGTAGCACATTTCGTCTTCCTTTTGCTTCAAGTATCTGTGCAGCACTTAGGAAGATTAGGGTGACGACAATCTGCCATAAAAAGTACCAACAGCAGAACAAAAACGTTAAGATATATATTTTCACAACTTTCTTTCACTCTAATTCTAGATTAAATGAAAACTAAAAAAAAACTATTTTAACGGATTACCGCCACAGTTAAATTTTGATGTACATCAGACGATGATTTCGTAAAATGGGCCATTTTTATTAGGTAAAATGAAATATCTCTTATAATGGTTATCAAAACAAAAATCCTATAACAATACTCTCTACAGCAACAACGCTAATTTGTACCACCATATGCGTCCTCTCTGGGGCAATGCTAGACACTGACAAACTGCAATCACCGAGAACTGAAAGATTCGTTTGCTGCCTTTGACTCCTTCGTCTGGAAGCCTCTGCAGTCAGTTTCTTTCCAACGTCAGCAGAGAACTAACGTGAAAGGGAAAGAAAGTCGACAGTGTTAATACCTAATCCAGATTCCTGTCCAATTTTTCGAAACCCGATACAAATATCTTTTATGCACATCACTTGACACAAAATTACTCGAAAGCCCATGAACAAGAGTGTTGTACACAGGAAGGGTCTTAAATTTTAAGAGAAGGAGAATAAAAAAAACTAGAGGATACCGTCCTCATGTTAATATGCGTATCACCACAACGCTGCACTGTCTTCATACGAGTTTGCATCTTCCCCTAACTCCACATGATTCAGTTTCTATTTATGGTCGAAGTTGGCATATTATCTTACATAATCTGTGGTCTAATCCTTAAAAGAATATTCTCACCTCAAGTCAGTTAGAATGCAGAGATACATCAAGTTGTGCAGCGTTTTTAACTTTGCCATCTTGCAACAACGGGAGCATACATGCATTATTATTATGATGTATAACATCCAAAGGGAATCCCAGGAAGAATCTGAAATGTCACTATACAGTCTCCTGCTGCATTTCCGTGTGTCGTATGTCCCCACACCATTCTCACTCGCACGTATTCATTTCTTGTCACAATTATTTACTTTTACTACGCATTTTCCAGAGATAGAGATAGAGCTAACTCTCTTGGGAATCATTTCCTTACGGTGACTAGTGCTCAAAAAAGTGACAATTTCACAGCGCGAGACGAAAATCCTCCCACCACCACACACTATCAGCATTAACGTGTTCTGAACATAACGAAAGAATGCACATTATAATCCATATGTGTGAGAGAGAATGTGAAAGAGTAGCAGACTCGTGTCCAACCAACCTTACCACAAACGTCTTCGTCAGCATGTTTTTCTTTTGAAACAGCAACCATGGGAGGAGAAATAAAAACAAATAAAAAGTGACATGACATAATTTCTTACTTTACAAATTGAGTAGAGGCGTTATACAAATAACAAAACCAGTCAGATATGGGCAATTTTTTCTTATGGTTGCCTCTTACCCCGTTGGTTTAAAAACAGACTAGAAATAATATATCGGTAACACGCTTGCATCTCGTAATAGCTTGAAAGTCCAATGAATAATTTATCGATAAGTCTAATTTCTTTAAACAAATAAACTCCTGCTGACAAGGAGAGCGTCAAAGGTGTGTCTGTCCGTATTTTCTTTCTTCAGCTTGATAAACTACCTACCTGGTTTACATTCTTAAAAACGAATGAATCTGTTTTTATAATGGCAGCGGCAGCCCACGCAAAGCAAAACTGAAAATCCACTGGGCAAGTATGTAACAGAGACGATACTTGACGACGAACCAAGAAAAAACAGAAAAGTTATGCATAAGCTTAAGACATCCAGTACTAAAGTGTCTCTGTTTAAATCAGTGATAACAATTCTATTGTGATTGAAAGTAATTCTAATGTTGATATTATCAGAGGCGGTTGCTTCAAAGATGTACCTTTACAGATTACAATAAATAACTATCTTATTCTTGTAAGGAACGGAGGAATCAGTTAAGAGCATAGTACATTGCTAGCTACAAAATATAGAAATATGGCTACGTACAAACTTGTGCAGATGGTTCAGTTATGTTAGGAGTATTCATTTCATTGCTGTCTCATGAAACTGGTACACACGCTACAAATATCCCCGGAACCATTTCAGTGAAAGTCATAATCCATATGACTAAATTCGCCATTCAAATCTCTCATCGGAATGAGAAAAAAAATCCTCGACCCAGACGGAAGCTCAAAAGCACAATAAAACTTGGGTTCATTTGCCGAAAAATCTTTCTTCACTAATTGATATATTGCCACAACTACAACACCTTACCATACTGAACTTACTACAGTTGGTGATGATTGAATTTTATCGACTAAACACAAGCTGACAAGTACAGGATATTATACATATATCCTACGCGAAACGATTGCACATATACATAGCTGCCTAATATTACATTGAACCCGGTCATCTTGGAGATCAGAAAAAGTGGAATCAATAGCAACCCTCTGTAAAATCCTGCACGTTAGACAATAGAGCGCTGGAATAAAAGATAAATTGTCAGATTTAAAAATAATATGTGATATTGGCAGTTGAAGTCATGGTTATTTTACAAAATCTTACAAAAGCAATTATTTTTATAATGTTTCTGTATACGCTAAAAGTTACAAATTAAACTTCGTCGTGTCTACTAAACACTACGGGTTTCTTAAATAAAAATCACATAAAATGTAACATCATTAAATAAAGTATGTAACGACTGTAACGACGAGTTGTTCCTATACAGAGGAAATAAGAGCGCCCAAGTGGAGAGGTTATTGAAAACGCTTCTACAAATTTTTATCATCCCCAGAGATAAAAACTTTATAGCTTGCAAGCTTGCAACTGGGCGTTTTGGTACTACTGAAAAAGTGGACAACTTCAAACAAACAAGTGTTAGAAACACTAACCTGGCAGTCTTATCTCAAGTTTTGACTCACCATCATCCTCAAGTTAATATTGTTATACAGTTATACTGTTGTAAAATTTCATAATAATACACGAGAGACAGGCGCAGGTAATTTCCCCAAAAATCCTCCTGTCAGACCATCAATTATGTAAACGTGTATTAATACAGCTACTACTGTTTATTCTTCTGTCCTAATAACAACGGCAAGCGAACCGTTAGTTTTATTACATTGTCGGCCTATATATAGTAAAGGAACGACTGCGCGGCGTGGTGGCGGCGTCGTCGTCGCTGCATACCCTATTTGTAGCTCTGTTGTTTACGTAAGTTACATTATTATAAACACACAATACATATGACCATTTTTTGAACATACATACTCTCCTGAGTTAAGTCTGCTGTTCTTTGTAGTAATTTTTTTTGTTTTAGGCAAGTGTTTGAAAGAATTTTTTTAAACTACTACCGGGTTCATCAAAGTGTCATGTCATCATCATCACCCACTTCCACCACTACAGCTTCGTTAACGAAAAAGCGGAAGAAATGAATATTTAGATTTGATGTGGCATGAAAAGGAGTGTTCCTCTGTTCCTGTATGATTGTTCTCTATATTGTACGTGCGCTTGCATTATTGCTAAAATAAGAACATTGGCCAACAAGCAAAAATATTCGTTTGAGGGAAGTCAGAATCAGGAATCTATCCGAGAAATGGCGTTACAGCTTGTGAAAGACTCTTTTTTGCAACAAGGTACGTTTTTTGCACCTTTTATTGGCAATAATGCAGCAGTAAAAAGGTTTGGTATAATTTGTTGTATTTCCATGTTCGTACGTACAAGTGTGTGAACATTATGAAATATATCTCATCTTGTTACATGAAACGATGCTCATCAACAGCAATTTTTTTAAGCACTTTCCGTAATAGTGAACGTTGTTGTTTTGAAACCGGGTACAAGTTTGTCATTCATGCAAAGTACATGGTTGAATGTAAAATTGCTTTCGGTTTTTTTGTACTTTTTAAAAAAGAAAAGACAATTTTGGTGGCGATAGATGTGGCAGTGGAAAAGATGGAAAAGTTGTCAATGATCAACATGCTTTGTCACCATTTTGTTGCTGCTTGCTCCAGTCTCAACGACAACTGGTTGGAAAAACTTCACGGTGTTTTGGGGAAGGAAGCTGTGGATGCTCTAGAAGCGCTCGTTTCGTGTCAAAAGGTATCTCCATAAAAATCTCACCATAATGAGGAAGGGTTACACAACACAGTGTTCTCCTTTTCCTCAATAGTAAAATAAAATAAAGTATTTATACATGAGAAGCATTTAAATTCCTTCCCCTCTCAATCTTTCCGTCTGCCTTCGTGCTTAGGAACAGATAACCGTATTAATAATCCTGAAATTATGAGGAAGAATTTCCGAGTGCTTAAGAAACGATGAATGAGATGAGAATGAAACTGCATTATGCGCATCAAAAATGTTCTCGGGAGAGAGAAGTAATGTCAACATGGTTGTTTTTCTACCCTGTTACCACTAATGACTACATGGTTTTAGATATGTTGGATCTTGGCAAGTAAAAGCAGCTGCATTGCAGTTGACGACGTTACTTATTTAGATGGTTGCTTTTAACAGCTTTACATAACATTGCACAGTTATAACGAAATTAACTTACTTCAATAGTAACATATCACATGGCTATTATAGTTGCTCTTACTCTCCATTTCATTTTACAAAAATTATTTAAGATATTTTCGATTTGAAAGCATTCTCCTGAGAAATGTGGTAATGGGGATGCCATATAATTGGAAGTAGTAATTTCTTACGAGTTCTAATTACTAGGTTACGTGTGCGAGCAGTTGTGCTGTTTTTTGTTGCGCTAACTAGAAAAAGGTGTGAATAATTTATCAAACAGACTGAATTTATTCCAAGGGATAGTCAAACGATCAGGAAACGGATTCAGGGAGAGGGTAGGGAAATTACGTTACGCAAAGAGGAGATCGCATTGCAATAATAAGATAATTTAGATTCCAAAAATTGTTCTAAAGGGTGAAAACAGACAAGTTTATTTGACCTTTCTTAAAATAGAGCTATAATCAACTCATGGGGTATACAACTTCGGATTCTATAAAAGATCTCGTTAAACGGGAGGAATTGAAAAAGGATTTGATAGGGAAATTAAAAACAAACCAAGAAAAACGTAAGTTTCTGAAGGAAATTTTGACGAAAGCAAAAATGTGGCCCACCCTGATGATTGATGGCTCCAGTAGTCAGGATACGACTGTGGATGACGATGAGAAGATAGCTGGCGTGTCATTGCACTCCTCTGTGGTAGGTCTTCTACGAACTGCATTAGAAAGCAAATATAGAAAATATGTTCGCCACTGCTTCAAAGAGTTGGATGTGGAGTCGCTCATAAACATTTTGTATCTACTGATACCGCCCTTGTCAACGCCGGAGCATTACGAAAGGAACAATTTTTTGACTGATGAGCCAGAGATGTCTCAACTATTGTCAATACCGCCAAAGGATTCATTAAGTCAACGTCAAATTAAAACTTTTCGCGAAGGAGACAATTACTCAACATTGGAGGAATCACTACATTTGATGTCTCGGTATGATGAAGAGACAGTAATAAAGTGTGACGGCAAATTACAAGGTATTTCATATTTTTTTCCTTTGTGTTAGATTAACTTGCAAAACATAACTAAAAATCCAAACTTATTTACTTTAAAAAAAATACTCACCGAAGGAATGGATTTGGAAAATTATCAAGTGCTTGAAATATTTGATAAAGTGGTACCTCGGAGTCAGCACTTGGAGTCGAGAGAAGGTTTACTAAGTGTTGCAGCGATGTATGATGCGTTTAGACGTACTATGTATTCTTCATCTTACGACGACTACTTTCCTAATACAGAACGGACGACCTTAACTTTAAACAAAGTAAACGTTACAATAAATTCGAATTGATGTTCTTAAATCACCGTTTAAATTAATGTAATTTTAGCTATGATGTCAATTATAATAATCGTAGGCATTTTTGTTCTATTTTACATTTGGGTTGTGAAGGAACATCAAGGGCGCGCTATTGAAGCGGAACTAATTAAATCATACAAAATATTTGCGAACATGTTACCAGTAACACAGAAAACCGAAGATATTAATCAACTGATTACAGACAAGCTTATCACTGACATCCACAAAATGCCTGCTTCAATTCAATGTAATAAGGGCGTGGATAACCTACGACATGCATTATATGCATATAGATCACTTGTTTTGTCAATGTTTGCATCCGGTCACACTAAATCTGGGACTGGACGATACAGCTTCAGCAATATGACGATAGAACTTAAAATTCTAACCGTCAGAGAAGCAAAATTGAAGGTAATTTTCTTTAGTGTTGGTTGTTAGTATTATTGTAGGCAGCCTTACTCATTCAAGCAAGCTCATGCACTCACTCGGGGTTAAAGGTTTCACTTCGCCCCACTCAATGCACATGCATTTACTGTTATATTTTCAGGGTATACTAAAACGAAACATCATCGCACAGAAGGAGTTGCAAGAAAGCTGGCACGAAAAGATTTTAGATTGGCAACGTCAAGTGGAAGATGCAAGGCGTCTTGCTGATAAACATCTCCGAAATTGCGTGTAAGTTTGAAATAGACCAGCGGAGGCAAATTTTAAGTGCTATGATATGATTGTAATGCTTGTATGCCAGAAAATTTATATTTCCTTGATTTGTTCTAAATAAACCTTGAAGTTGTAGTAACTTTTGGTTTTTACTCAAAATGCCAGTTAGTAATGATTAAGGTTTCATTTTATTTTTTAATTGTCAGTTTCACTGTCATTTTTTAGAACAAGCTATGTTACTTCTGAAATTTCCTTGGGGAAAACTCGGACAGAAGATCTTTACAACATTTCATCAGGATTTAAGTACTAAACAGGACTCTTTGTTGGGAACACAGATATTTGTCAAGAAATCTGTGAAGAGTCTTCGAGCTCGTCGACATTATCTTGAAGCAAGTTTGGAATCATTGATTCGTCAGTATGACTCCACAATGTTGAAATATCAGGCAAGAATAAACGAATTCAGTGTAGAGGAAGTAGCTAATAATCAGGAAATCGAAAGACTACAGAACAAGTTTAAAAAAATTGAAGAAAAATACGATGAAATGAGAGCAATGAAACGATTAAAACAACTTCTTCAAAATATGGAAAAGGCTGAGGCTATAAAGCAAAACTGGGCAGCAAGGAAAATACAGGTAGGTGCAAACTGTATAATAGAGCTCATTTGAAATGGAATTGAAGTAAATAAAAATTTGTCTTTATGTTACATGTATTCAATTACAGGTTGCATGGAGGAAATACAAGGTTGCCAAGCTAAGAAAAAAGAAACTTAAAGGAAGAAAAAGAGGAAAAAAGAAAACACCATCCCCTGGAAAAGGTAGCAGCCCACCTGCAAAATCTTCAACGCCTGGCTCCCGGTCAAAAAGTCAAACGCCATAATCATTTGTAATTAAAAACGGTTAGGAAACCCTCTTAGGAAAGTCCAATGCACCGAAATATTGACGTTGTAATATTTAAATGTATTATAAAGAAGTGAAAAATCAGAATTATTAAATTCTATAATAAATTTTCAGAGGTAATTACAGCTTAACTGTTTCTGTTCTACGAATTTCGCATTTATTGCTGTATTTAAAAAACTTGGTTTATAAATAGGTCATTTTACAAACTCATATGACAAGCTCATATATAGCGTTTGCCAATGTAAATAGGTAGGTAGGTTATCTTGTAATAAGACATCTTTGAACACATGCGACAACCTTATTTTTTATTTCAAATCATGTACTAGCCAAAATGCATTATCAGTGTGTGGTATCCACTAAATAAACCTTAAATAACCATAATAAAGTTTACTAATTACATGAATTTGTGAAGTTACCTCAGTTTGTTCCCCACCGAGTTGGATGTATGAGATACCACCCGGCAATGTACTGCAACGTTATGAATTTATGACTCCTTGGCTCGTTATTAGGTATCTTTGCAGGTTTGCGTTATTTATCACCGATTTACGCAGGATGAATTTCTAACTGCCCTTGTTGTAAAGAATCAATATGGTGTTTGTGTTTGTCATCTTGTCTTGTGTTTTGTGGCATGAGTATATAGTAGATATTTTAAATGCACGGTATAAAATAACAAAAGTAAAAATTCATATGTAAATGTTAACTCTTGTTAAACAGCCATGGCTACATTTTAAAAACTCAGCCGAGGTAGTGGAGGTAGTTCATTTATGAGTTTGAACATCGAGACCTTATCTAGCATCAAAGTTACGTATGAGGATGCACGCAATGTGTAGTATTTCTGAAGTGGATTTTTATTTTTTTGGAAATATTAATTATCAATAAACAATTAGTTTAGATGAGAATCAAGACAATAATAAATAATGCGGTTCATGTAATTTTTTTTGTGACATGTTATTTTTAAAATGGCCCACTACTACATATGCTTAGTTACTGTTGCATCGTTTCCTTTGAAGTTATGTGATCGGTCAAGATTTCTGTTATTTCCTGTTGAATGAAAATACATATATTAAAATGGTTACTTATTTTTTACGTATTTTAACACTGTTTTATTCGGCCATCCGGACACGAAAAAAACATCACCCGATATCCCAGTATCTTAGCCATTTCCAGGCAGGTTTTTCCGTTTTGGTTCTTGAAAAATGGATCTGCTTTGCTTTCCAATAGTAATCTGACAAAATTAGCCCTCTTAGCTATTATTGCTGATGACAAAACCGATTTATTGTTTAAATGGTCAACGCTATTTGTATAAGCCCCTTTGTTGATTAAAAAACGTAGTATTTCCAAATTATCTGAGAGAACGGCTTAGTAATTTTAAAACATAAATCGTAAGACATTGCAACAGTTCAAACAATATGAGATCAAAAATGAATATTGCGTGTGTAGTTGCACCTGCTCTCATTAGTGGTGTCCATCCTAGATGACCATGTTTTTCATGAACACATTTGGGACCCATCCGGGAATATGCTAGCTTTAAAATTCCAACATGGCTTCCATTTATTGCATAATCCATTGCATTACATCCAGATCTGATAAACATTGAGAAACTGTTCATGAAACCAAACAAATATTTCTTTTTATTCATATAAATGATATTTCTTCCAACCAACATATCTCGCAAATGCCAGTTGGCCTTGTGGTGATCTAACAAAATGACTATGTTCTGATGTCCTACGATGCACGCATACATTAATGGAGATCTGCAAGCCCCACTGGATACAGCATTAATTTCGCAACCTGATTGTAGCAGCTTTTCAGCAATGTTGATATTACCAATGTGACAAGCAACCATTAACGGTGTCATACCGTTACGATCTCTGGCAACAAGTATTTTTTTCAAGAGGAGCGGCCTATCAATCATAAGTATCATGATTACAACGATAATCGATTTTATCACCTTTTATCGATCTTATTTTACTAAAATACCTTTACAATTGCCTAACAATAAATAAAGATTAGTATGACTTTGTCTAACCTAGTCAGATTTAGAATTCTCGAAACAAGGTATTCAGAATTCATTTCCACTGCTCTGTTCAAATCTTCAGTGGATGCAGGAGACGCTATAAAATGTAAAATAAATTTAGAAGTTTTAATTAAAATTAAAATTACCAGCGTTAAAGATATTTAGCTGTTTTTGTTGTAGTTTCCGCGTTTAGAGTTGGTATTTCAATGCTTTTATTACTTCAAATTGAAATAACAAATTGTTCCACAAAATTTTAATTAAAACAAATTAAGTAATAGTAGTTAAAATATATATCAGAAACAAAGTAATCTGTTGTTATTTCTATAATGAAATGGCAAATATGAATTATTTTCATTATTTCATTCCATAGGTCCGATTTCTTACGTAACTTGGTAAAACGCCGTTACCGATTTTTTTTTGGGTAAAAAACCGAAACTCGGGACATTTTTGGGATTTTACTCGAGAAAATACAAAACATTTTTTTACTTTACCAAAAAGCAATTATTTTCTTAAACCTCTTTTTAGTGACGAAAAACTCGGGAATTTTTTGTTTTTTTTTTCATTCGGGAAATTTTCCGTTTTTTTGCGTTACCACCGGTTTTGTAAGTAATCGGACATGTTTCATTCCAAAATTAGGTTTATGTAAAGAAAACCAGGTAACACAGATGTACAATATTGCAGGAGTGTCACATCGACTTGTAGGCCCTATAATTCCAGCAAATTCCCGAAAACCCCATGTCAAACGGGTAAGTAAATAGTCAATATAAGCAGAGTTACGAGGGAAACAAATTTTATTAGCTTTGAAGCCCTCTAGCTACCAATACCACAACCATACCGTTAATTTACTTAAGAGTTGAAGGAAATTGATACAAGCCGTGCCATTTAATTTAATGATTGTGGATATGCATACAAAGTTACTTACGTAATGTTAAAAAAATTCTTACGAGCAGTTGAAGCCACGACCTCGGTTCCCCAAACAGACTCATTTTTACGTTTCATGCGAAAAACAAAAGCCACATCAGGAGCCAATCCATCAACTTCGCAATGATGTCCGTAGCCCCTATTTACCAATTAAGCACTGAAAAATTTAATTCGAAAAAAACTACGACCACTTTGACACGTTGAAATAAAGAAAGGAAAGGGTCGACAGATGTAACGTTTAACGTTTCAAGTCGCCAAAATAACTGCCAGAGAAGCTTGTACACCAAGATAAGTTACTATGGCTCTATAAACCATTGTGTTTTGTGTTATCTAATTACTTGTAAATAGAGATCCAGTTTGTCGACTGCTCTTTCTTCATTCCAACATCAGTCCAGTTACCGTCTCTTTGTTTGGGCTGAAAAGTTTCTGCAAGTATATCCTGCAATTGTTGGAATTCCCCTTCGTTAACGACTTTTCCAACGTTACCCTCTACACACCCTGCGCTACTGTTACATGTCACCTTGTTTGATAAGTTTGGATCATCATCTGCAGAGTTATCTGTTACTAATGTAACGAATAAGTTATCTGCGGGCCATTCAAGTGATATAGATTGACTTGATCGACCTGTCACACGGAGACCGTTGTTAGACTCAAACGGGTTCTTCTGTGTCATTTGAGCTACAGCAGACGCAACCACAGCGTTTGGTGAAATAGCCTCAAGGAAGAGATGACAAAAATTCTCAACTTGACCAGATAACATCATTTTTTGTTGTTAAAAAGGTTACAGACGTATATTAGATACATAGTAGACATTAATGTATTAATGAAGCCAACGTTTTAGAAGTTTGTGGGTATGTAGTTTGACTACAAGCGTTTCCGCCAAAATATCAAGTAGCCCTTATTGTATCATGTTAAATTACGTTAGCAATTTTAAAGGTCAACTTTATTAACCCTAGTCGTCACTTGACAAGAAATACCAATGAAATATAACGGTGACATGATGTTTAGAAATATCAGGGTTTTATACTTTAATGAAAACGACTCTGTAAAATACATCAAAATTAACTGATGATTGTGCAAATGAAACCGTTTTTGCAACATAATACGTATAAGATAAATACGCATTTACGATAAGTTTAAATCCTAACTGTTGCCGCCTGGCAAAAACGAAATCAAATCATGTAATGTTCCAAAAATTTGACGCTATTTGCCAAAACGAGTGTAAGGAAGAGGTATTCAAGCCATTATACAGACAGTTAGTAACGATACTTTATGCCTACGCCTTATTTTATCTACATACCTTACTGCTGGTTTAAATACCGTTTGTGTGAGATTATAACTTAAACAAAACTACCTAACTTTTTGCAGGAATGCCCTGTTTTCACAACTTAATGCTAACATGCTCTGCAAAAAAATTATTTATTCAGGCACAACTGGAAACGATATTGTGGAATACTGAATCATAAAAAAAGTAGGCCCAAATTTCAAATTCACTTATATGCATTAGAAAACATTCTAATGCAGTAAATACCAATTGATCAAACTTTTTATGACAGTTATTGATTTGTAATAAACTAGAAGGATGGCCCGTCAAATAACATGACGGGATTCTAGACGTTCCCTC
>JAHZNB010006447.1:0-18173 GCA_027744295.1 Callyntrura guangdongensis
ATTTGCAATTAAGCAGTTTAAAATGCTAACTATTAAAATGTTGTTAAATGTGACTGCTAATATGCTACTCGGGTCGACGTTCCAATAAAGGAAACAACATTTGAATAAGTGATGCCATTAAAAGCTACATAACAATATGGTAGTCTGTTTTTTTGGTTTTTATGCCTGAATTCCTGTTAAATATTGCCACTTTTCTGCCAGCAATTTGTAACTGCTATTTGTAACTGTAACTGATAATAAACGCAACTCTTTGTAACTATAAACGTTACGGGTTTGGTTATTGCAAAATGCTTCAAGCTGCGGAAATGAGTAATTTTCCTTGAATTATTACTAAAAAATGGAAATGTTGATTTATGTACTCAGGAGCAACATCTACAACGGGCGATCTGTTCGGGGACAGTCATTCCTACGCCGGAGGTGTTTGATATAGAGGATTTAGCATATTACAGTGACCTATATCCCCAAAACATCAAAATGCCGAGACAGCTCATCTATATGCAACGTAAGCTGGATTCCATCTCTATCTATAAAAATGATCATACAATCGTGTCAATCATACATTCAATTCAAATGCAATGCGAATCTGGGTGAAATGTTTTGTTTTTATTTTAAATGCAAATTTAAACACATCTTTATTGTATGTTTTTACACAGCATTTTCAATGGAAGCAGACATTCCAGATTATGATATGGATTCTGAAGACGAAGTGTGGGTTAACTCCCAAGCTAGTCGATTGGAATTGACCCCTGACAAGGTAAAAGAGAATTGTCATAAATATTAAAATAATTGTACACAGTAAACTTTTGATTTCGAAATACCGAGTTTTTAACACAAGATTTGTCTCATTTTGCCCCATAGTTTGAAGAAATGATGGACCGTCTGGAAAAAGGCAGTGGTCAAACTGTTGTTACTCTTCAAGAGGCCAAAGCTCTAATTAAGGAGGATGATGATCTCATCATTGCTGTTTATGACTATTGGCTCAATAAACGGCTTAAAACGGTAAAGTGGTGTACTGAATGTACAATCATCTTCGAGTTAGACGAAGTCACTTTAATGTTTCTTCACCAATGTAGCAACATCCCCTCATACCTCAAGTACGGACTGAGGCAAGGCATGGTGTTACAAACATTTTATTTTCAACGAAAATATTATAATTAATGCAATTGAACCCAAGCTTATATTTAAATTGTTGCTCCAACTATTAAAATCTGGTTATTTATTAATTTTAACTTTGATTTTTTTTTGTTTTAAAAATTTAAAATTTAACAGGTATCAGGCCGGCGATTACTCTGGCCAAATTGTATCCGAAGCCCTACAGCAGCGTCCGGCCCGACCTGCTTTCACCCCCATATTCCAACCTAATTCATTAAGCTGGATTAAAGAAGATCCAGTTTTATCATCGCTTACCCGAAAAGAAAAACGACAGTACAAAAAGAGGAGACATAAAAGTTCGTCAAAGGGTTCCTCTGCAGCTACTGCTTCTGGCAGCGCATCACTGCTTTCAGGATTTCCAGGGCTTCCGGTACATCATAATAGCTACACGTTTACAATTTTTTTACAGTGGGGTAAAATATGCAAATGAATAGACCATTTAATGTTTATTTTCTGTTTTCCAGGGCTATGGGATGGAAGTGGATGCCGGCACGTCAGAAGAAGAAACTGCACCCCCAGCCTCTCCTTCTGAAGAAGAGGAAGAGG
This sequence comes from Callyntrura guangdongensis, assembly GCA_027744295.1. Lineage (NCBI taxonomy): Eukaryota > Metazoa > Arthropoda > Collembola > Entomobryomorpha > Paronellidae > Callyntrura > Callyntrura guangdongensis. Next base: position 1,699 of record JAHZNB010006447.1, read on the forward strand.
ATGAAGGGCCTTTCGCCTTTAAGCGCAAGCCCGGCTGTATCTATCAGTCGGTTAGTGATAATTTTCAACTTAACTTGACTGTTTTTATTTTGCAAATAACTACAAAAAAAAATCAATGCTAAATGTGCCGTGGATTTTTATTTTTGTAGCCTCAGGAAAACGCTTCATGGCCGTGGTGTACGGAGGATGAGTCTGGTTTTGGGGAAAAAAGGCTTAGATATTTTCCAACATCACTCCCATCAAAAAATGGCTATAAGTTTGTTGGATTTGCCCGACGTCGCCTGGGGAGAGGAGGCCGGTGAGTATATATAACCACTTGAGTAGTATTTTGTAAGGTTATTTTTGCTTCCGTCCGCATTATTTTTTAGTTTGTGTGTATGTGCGTTTGTTGGTTATCAAATGGCAAAAGGTTTTTTCCTCTTGAGAAAGGTTTGTCAAGGCTAAAAATAGGTTAAGCATATAATTGACTTTGATGTGGTATTGGTAACAGTTTTTGGGTATAGCATCTGTACTTAAAGTACTTCTCACTTTCAGTATGGTGTTGGACCGTATCAATTGCCGCGGTGGCTTTGAGTTGTGGCGCTCCTTGGTCAGTGAAAGCACGGAGTCAAGTAGCACTGCAGGAAATAGCGCAAACCAATGTTATCCAAATAACTCGCAAGGTGTCAACACAGATGTAAGCGTTGACGTATCCACCGAAGCATCCCCAAATTCCCCTCCTGTCGCGCATCCACTATCTCCCCAACTAGGCTGGTCAGTATATGTTCATAATGATGTGATGATAATTTTAAGATTATTGCAAAAAAAAAAAAAATATGGCAGTAGAGAGCAAATCAGGCATGATTACTATTTCAGTCTACATTATCGGCCTAAAACACCGGAAATCATGTCGGATAGTGATCCGATGTTTGACAGTGTACCGCAAGCGTCGATGGAATTAGAGTCATCATCCGTAGAAGACCGAGAAGAAAATAGTTTGTCTGAACTCACATCACTACCATCTGCAAATTCATTTATTGGTGTGGTGGTGTCCGGTGGGGATCCACCGTTAGTTTTTAACGCACATGGTCTTCAGTCGGATCCGCCGTTGAGTGGGGATCCTTTACCCATGCACACGGATTGCCCCAGTGATTCTCTCCTTTTGAATGAGTCTAGTGCAGATGTAGTAAATTCCTCGTTCTTGATGGAAATGACTGCCGCTGGTAGTGACTTTGGGTTCAATACGGATGGAGATGCTTGGTTCACATCTCTCGATGTTCCAGATAATATTCTCTGTGGGGATGCGGAAGACTCGTCATCAGGTCCTTCATCGTCCTTTGTCGCATCAACGTCGTCCTCCTCCTGTGACACTCCTGGCGGGGCTAGTAGTAGTGACGTTAATCTAAGCACGGTGAAAGTTGAAAGAACAGAGGGGTCCGCAGACGCGCTTGTAAAATGTGAAGTAGTAGATAGTGAAGAGTGTGATGATACTAATTCTAGTGTAGATTTAAATAAAATGAGACTGTTAGTTGATAAGGATGATAAAGAAAATGCTAGGTTATTATTACCAAATAAGAACGAGGGTGGTGTGGTGGTGAATGAAACACCTTCAATATCCGAGAATGGGGATGAGATTTTAAATAATATTTTAAATGCAAGTGAGGTTTGTACAATAATGGGTGACGAGTCGGCTAGAGACTCGGCGACTACTGTCAATTCTAGTTGTGTTTTGAGTAGTGGGGGTAGTAGTGAGCATGGAGAAGTGGGGACGCTGTTATCAGAAGGAATTGCCAAAGCGATAATCGACAGTAGAACAAGGACTAATCCTGGTGGAAATAACGGTCAAACTTTAGCTATGAAATCTTACACATTTTCTGCTCCAACACTCGTACGTGGCAGACCAACCAACGGAGTCGTGAAAAGAATTGGCAATGGCGGAAATGCCAAAACGGTTGTCGTTGAGGAAGTGTAAAATGTTTACATGGCTCAGTTGAGCCCCGTTCGTTCTAAATAGGGTTTATATTATTAAATTGAAAAAAAAACATTGAAGAACACGAAAAAAATAACAAACTACAAATTTACAAAAAAATGAAGTTTTCAATTTAAAGCTTTCACTTAATTAAATTACATTAATTAAAGTACATAAATAATTGGAATCGTTGTGGTTCTTGTCGTTTCCAAGAATGAGTTTAATCATTGCAAAGAAGTAAGTAATGTCTTTTTATCCGACAAAATAACACTACTCGATTACGCCAATTGTTCAGTATAATAAGCAAAGTTTAGATTCAAGTGAAAATATTATCATCAAGTTCAGAGACAAGAAAAAAAAATCTCATCGCTCTTTTGATTTTTTGTTATTATTCGTTTGTTTCCCGTCCATAAATAACATCACGTCATTCATAAATAGAAATTAAATAAAAGTTTCTATGAAGTTTAAACTCGTATATATATATGAATATTTTTCTACTGTCATTTTCATTCGCATATCGTAATTTACGGTAATTTGCATATGCACACGCGCGCATATTATTAGCTATATTTAATGGCTCCTTTAAAAACTCCGCGCCAAACCAAACAACCAACCAACCACCAAAAATAGAGAAACTAATTATTTTAAAGATTTTTTCAATTTATTACTATAAAAATGACTGGAATCATTTCCTGGAATATATACCGTGCTGCCATTTTGAAAGATGTCACGCACAAAACAATTATCAGTATTTATGCTTATTCAATTTTTTTTTGGTCTGTTGTGATCAGCGGTCAAACCCCTCTTGTTAATACATCTCATTAATAAATTAATTTAAATTTTATGCCAGTTTTCCTTTTGTTTTAACTGTTAAACCGTGCCTCTGATTAGAATTCAGATATGTCGCTTTCTTTCATGTTGGCTCGCGTCCCATGTCTGAGTAATGGTGCAAAAAAAATTCTGCTTTTATTGTTATTCCACTCTTCCCCTCTGCCTGCGCGTACAAATGTTATCCTCTCTCTGGTTATATACTCGTGATAACAATTTGACATGCATCAATTAATTATTATATTTTTTTGCAAAAACAAATAACTTTTTTTTCGCTTTCCCTCTTCATTTAAGACAGGTCTTAGAGATTCGTAGAGAAATACACTATCCACTCATTAAATCAGCAACGTATGTATACGAAGGGCATTTTCTTTGCAATAGGTACTCATCATACATTTTCATGTAGCTTGTGTGCAGGATCATTGCTTCCTCTCTGAGAGATATGTGCGTGGTTTGTCGTAAGAACCATTAGCCGCTTTTTATTTGGTATATCGTTAAAAAATTTATTGTCTGATTAGCATAAAAAATACTACATTCATGATTCATGATGCATATCATCATCATCAGTGACGCGCAGTATTAGAGAAAAAAATTGTGCGTCTGCTACCTTGAAGATACTGTTTGCGGACAAATAGGCATAAAAACGTTCAAAAATGATGATGTGGGTAAAGATGTATCATTTACTTAAAAAACAAGTCTTACAACACAAGCTCCATCTCTCTCTCTCTCTAATCGACAAGGTGTGCAAAAGTTCAAAGAAAGGAAAACATAAGTCCACATTTACTTAACTAGACTGCTGCTGCACCCATTTGCTTTGTTTTTGTTACTGATATATCGTGTCTTGTGGTTTGTGTACTGTTTCGAATTTATTTTTTTATTGATGATGATCGAAATTTCTACGTTCTGTTATGTAGCAGCACCTTGTAACAATCAACGTGTTTGGGTGTACGTACTCAGGTAAAAAGTGCGTTTTTCTTCCATTTCTCTTTGATAAGAGCACCCTTTTGAAAAAATGGTGTGACAAGAAAGAAAACAACAAAATGAAATTGATATTGAAAGCTCAGGTTTTGCGTCTATTCAACTTTGGGCGTACATAATGGCATCTTGTTATTTAAACAATAGTTTAATGTAGCATGCACGACTAATATGTTTACTAGACGTGGACTAGCAAACAACAAACTCATTTTTATCGATATATTAACAAATTTTCGAATGTTATGTTAAATGTATTTTCTTGTTGTAGCGTATCTTCACCTCGCCCGGCAGTTTTTTTTACAGAACTAGTCAATAGTCGATATATAGTATATCTGCCTGTATAGCTAATAGGCTAGAGATAGGTGTTTTGAAGATGGTTTAGCGCAAGCACACGTATATAATGAGCATTTTTCTTGAACGTAATACCATATCGCCATAATATTCCTTTAGATTTCATCTTCTTCAGCATCTATCAAGCTGTGTGCACTGTCAGTTAGCAGGCGAGACTCAATATCTTTGCCCTTCTAGATATTGGGTTTCAAGGGGATATAGATATTGCAACCCTAACATAATACCTGTGCTGTAGAATGAAAAACAGACAAGTGACAATCCAGTACATCTGAAAAACCTTTATATATCATCATACCCCAATCACAAGTTGATACTTACCAGATGCACTGTTAATTCATTAGTCTGAATGCACTAGGTTTTCATTTGTCCGTTTTTCATTCTACAGCTTTGCTATAAAAAAAAATACCACCATAGTCGACATAAAACTTCAAAATTTTCGTAAGTTTGACACGGTAGACTTTAAATTGACAAAAGAGAAATATGTAAAATTTTACAGCCTATCTAAATTTTATTATTTATTTCAATTCGTCTTACATGGTATTAGATTTTTGCTACTCCTTGTTTTTCATACCCTTAAAAATTAAATTAATTTAATTGCTGCCAGGGACATAAATATTGGGTCCCAGGGGTATAAATATTGGATCCTCCTTGCTAACTGACTGTACATACACGCACTCTCTTACAAGTTAGAGTTAATCTACTTATCATGCATATTAGATGCATTGTATTACAATAACGCTCTCTGTAAAGTCTGCCTTTACTACATATTTTCACATGAACTTCGTTAAAGATCGCATTGCACCATAGCCACACAGCATCTAAGCATCTCATCCTCCTCCTCATCATCATCATACAAGCTGCCGAAGAACAAACGTAAAGAAACCAGCTCGAAGAAAGGGACCTACATAGTGTATGAGAAAAAGCGAAAGAAAGTCTGGCTTGTCTGCTGTGCCTAGGGCTTTGTTGCTCTTATTATCATCGTCATCATCATCATCATCATCATCACCACCACCATCATTCTATCATCTTTTGATGCTCCTACTCTACTGACTGACTGACTCTGCCAGAGAGCGGCTGCTGCAGCATTGTTGTTTCTTGTGGTGCTCCTTTCTTGATTGTTGCAACAAACGGTGAGGTAGGCAAGGCAAAAAAGATCCTGTGTGCTCGCTCATCATCGCTGTCGTCGTCGTCATCATCATCTTACCTGAGATACATGTTGTTTCTCTCTAGCTTTCTTTACACAGTGACGACAAATGTTGCTCAGCCCGTGTGTGTCCGTCCATCCAGTAAAATGGAGATGAGAGTTAGCTCTAGAGAGAGGTTAGGTTAGGAAAGATGAGCCTTTGGTGATACATGTTAATCGTCTTTAGGATTGTGTTGTTGGAAAGGTGACCACTGCAAGAAAAGTACTTTCAATTTACATCCTTCCTCATCACTCGTCGTCGTCATCATCATCATCATCATCACCATCAACCTGACAAATTTTCTACAGATCAGATAGTATACCCATCGGTTCCTGAATTTCATCCTTCATTTCTTGTTAGGCAGTTCTGACAGACGTTTGCTCCCACACAAGTATCCACCACCTTATTTTTGTGGACTTTTTCCTCCCTTTTGTCCATTGTGCAGTCCTCTTTTTCTCAGTGTGCTAGTGTTTGAATGCAGGAGAGGATTTTCAAGATGGTTTGTTGGTAATTTTACTGCCCGTCATTTTATTGCATTTGCTCCATATTTTTGTTCCGCGTACTAAAGTTTTGAACAGGTATGGCCGAATGTGGTCTTAGAAGAAGATTTTGTGTGCTCTGGTGACCGTGATTTCTGTTGTCCTTCCTTTTTCTTTGATCTCAATTTTGGATGACTCAAAATAAGTCGGGAAAATGTTGGGAAGGGATAAAAGGGATATTATAATATTTGCGTGAGCTCTTTATATGCTGTTGTGTTTCCTTTATGAATCCTGAATGCGAAATTCATCCTCCATGTGACGAGAAACTGTTACCGGCGTTGTATGAAAATATGTTTTTAAAAATCCCGTCTAGGAATAGAAAGTGAAACAGTGATAAAATTCTGGAGTAAATACCTAATTACTATGCTCGAGGGCAGTATTCACCGTAAAACATTTTGAAGAAAAATTAAATGTATAATTATTTAATTAAGTGTTTTTAAAACAATGCTAAAACTTGGAGTAGATTGGTTTAAAGAAGTATATTATTGGCAGACAGTATGTTTTTTAAAAATCTGATAAATTTCTAAAAAAAATATTCAAACAAAAATTTTGATACAAGGTCAAAAAATGAATGAATTAACAAAGTGCGCGTAACAAAAAACATGGATGCATGGATTGGATCATTTGTCGAGCGACACTGGCTGATTCTGCAATTTTTCCGGGGTGCCCGTGAGTTATGAAGTAAGCCACACCAAAAAGAAAAAATACAAATAAATTCGCTTCCTTTAAATTTTTATCCAGTTTTCCCCCAGGGTCATTTGAAAAAAAAATATTTTCTGTCCACAAAATAATTTTTCAGAAAAAAATTGTATTTTTTTTTCTCCACAAAAATAATTTTTCCCTAAAATTTGAACTGTTCCAGTGCCTTTAATTTTGGGCTCACACACGTACGTAATATTCCCTAAACAAAAATTCATCTAAAAAAGAAAAAAAATTCTATATTGTGGGTAAAATAATTTCATTACAGAAAGGAGTCATGAATCCGCTTAAATTCCCTTGGACGTTGACATTTGCTGTGTTGTTTGTGACAGTGTCATTAGCCAGATCTCAGTTATTTTACCACGGTAAGAACAAAACAATATAAATATCAGAGCCATTTTACGCTTGTTAAACTTTTGTCAAAAAATTTTCAACATTTTGTGCGCAACTTACTTGTTACTTTGTAGCGAGAAAAAAAAAGAAGAGATACCGGCTTTTTTCCCCGTTTTTTCTCTCTTTCTTACGGTTAATGTTCACAAACTGTTTTTTCTGCTTTGTTGTGTGGTAGTTGCATTTTTAACTCGCATCATTCAGTCCTCTACTCTCTTTTACTTGCAATGTGATAAAAAATCCTCATTCTATAACTCTCTTGTTTCATCTCATTTTTTTCTTCTTGTTTCTTCTCACTCTGATGCACATTTTTGCTTGATCGTCGTCGTCGTTGTAAACGCAATTACCTTGTACCATGTCCTATTTGGTGACACAACTGTGGTGGCTCAATGGTTAACTAGGTAATATAAATCATCTTACTTGGGTATAACATATAATGCATTTTATACCGTAAACTCTATAAATATAACGTCATATTCAAATCCCTATACCTACATACACACAATATGGCAAAGTGACAGCACTCTTTTCTCGTCATCATCAACATTCCTTTATTTACAGTGATGAAGACATTAGTAAAAAAATCTGTGCATCTTTTCCTGGGTTTAATAGGGAAGTGAATCATTACACCGTCGTCGTCGTCGTCGTCATATTTCCCCTTGAAAAAAAGCAGAAAATGTGATAAAAATGCTATTTACATTGGCGAAAACAATCGCCTTGTGTAAAAGCACAGCAGTCCTCATCATATTTCAGGTTCTCAAAATATCTAGCGAATAGGCTGAAAACAATGCCTAATTTAATAGATACTCTTTTTTTACCTGAGTTGTGTAAAAAATATATATAAAGTTTTATTTTTCGCCCACAAAATTTTATATCACTACCGTGTGCATGTTTACTACATGATAATGATCACACCTGGTCTGAAACAGGGCGTAAATAAATAGTGTAAAATTATAATTTGAATGTTTTAGCCATTTTAAACAAACTATAAAGGAATACTGCTCGGCTGTTGCTGCGCTGCTATAGGCCTTTAGCTTCATCTTGAGAGGATGATGATGATCATGATGATGAGCACCAAATGTTTTTACGCGCAGAGGGCAATAATGTTTTCACGATGCTCATCATCTGCTCCTCTCTTATCATCATTGTGAAGTACAATCTTTTCCTTTTAATGTGTGATTTATGGGTGGGTTTGTTGGTGAATACAAACACACAAAGTACATTTCTCTCAACTTTTATGAGCATTTAGTATTGTTAATAAAATACTTAATACGCGCATTTATCCTGCGCGCTCGCACACAGATACACGGTTCATACAGAAGCCTGTCAATATATGAGACTTTGTGGATAAGAAAACAATTAGACATGCTGGTTTGCTTGCATTCGTTGTTTATTGTGCAGCTAATTCGGGTATTTTCTTAAATTACTTACGTCAAATTACAATCTGTTGAGAGTAAAGTAGAGTCATAAAACATGACAGATGATAATGATGATGATACTTAACAAAGAGCTGCAGAGAGAAGATGACAGAGGAGACAGGAACTAATGAAAAGATGTCAAGTGAAGTCGTATCTTCATTTTTTGTTAAACGTTTCGAAAATTGTACCCGTTTGCTATTATACGCCGCATAGCCACTACTACATACGCAGAAGCAGATGTTGTTCGTTAAATTTATTTTTAACAAAGTCTTCATAAAAAAATAGAGGGAAATTCGTGTATATAGTGCATTATCCTCTTCTCTCAACATGTTTTCTCCCATAAATTTTTTTAGCAACATTTTTAAACACATGCATGCGTTCTCTGTAAGCCGAGAAGTTTGTGGTTTAGCTTAGGAGTATTGTATTGTTTTAACTTTTAACTCAACAACATCATCCTTCATTTGTGGGATGTGTAAAGTGTGCTTCTTGTATGCAATCAACAAACAATCATCCATTGTTAACGGCGTATATATGCAAGCATATCTATGCACAAACATAACAAAGTCTTCATAAAAAAAATAGAGGGAAATTCGTGTATATAGTGCATTATCCTCTTCTCTCAACATGTTTTCTCCCATAAATTTTTTAGCAACATTTTTAAACACATGCATGCGTTCTCTGTAAGCCGAGAAGTTTGTGGTTTAGCTTAGGAGCATTGTTTTAACTCAACAACATCATCCTTCATTTGTGGGATGTGTAAAGTGTGCTTCTTCTATGCAATCAACAAACAATCATCCATTGTTAACGGCGTATATATGCAAGCATATCTATGCACAAACTCACACACACACACACACACGCTCACTTGCACTTTGGTGTATAAACACTTCTTGGTAAGTTATAGGTAATGTTTATCATCATCGTCATCATCATCATGATCATAATAATATGTGCCAAGTTACAGGAGCAGCTCAGAAGCTCATGTTGTGCAGTTTGCTTTATGAATGACTGACGTGTGTTTTGTGAGTAAGTTATCGTCGATACGTGTGCGCTGTTGTGCGGGAGGCAGGCACAAAAACCTGTCTTGGTATTTTATACGATGGTCTGTGTGTGTATTACAAGTATTCAACACGTACTACACAGACAGACACAACAAAAGCCGTCATTCGTAAGTAGCGCATCTGCAAAATACATCTTTCTTTGTAGAGTTGCTCTGCTGACGATGATGCCACTTTTGTAATATATCTTTTATTTTCTTGTGAAGGTACTCTGCTGGGGAAAATGTGGCACACATGTAGAGAGAGAGAGAGACCTTTACTGCTGCTGCTACTAATACGCTAGATAGTTAAATCCACACACACTTTAGCAGCACATCTTTGCAATCATCATCACTATTATAGTGATCATCATGTTTAATGTATTTAGCTAAACCCCTTATTTAGAAGAATCTTATTAGCCAGATAGGATATTTATTTTTGAAAAATGTGTCATGTGATTCATGATCACTACAGCTGTACAGCTTCTAGACATAAAAGTCTTAAAAAGTACACACTTGACAGGAAAATGGCTGTATTTTCGTAATTTTTTTTCTACAGTTGATCTGATCACATTTTTAGAGCGGTTGCAATTTTGTCTCCTTTGGAAGGACAGCATAGTACCTCCATGCAGAGAGAAAATAGGGAGAAAAAATGTGATATATTTTGGTATTATTATCATCACCATTATATTTTTTAAATGCAACTATATTTTAATGAGTTAGCCAAAAAAAGCTAATCGTCCTTTTGCACGCCGTACTTTGTCAAGTGATGGCTACTTTAGCAGAAATGCTGTTGCAGAATAAAAGTATGATTATTAAGGGTTGTTATTATTATTAAGTATACTTGGATATGGGATGACAATCCCAAACTTTCTACGAAAAAATAAGTGATACATTAATGACCATAATAGTACTAAAGTAGCTACCTTATCTTGTAATTTGTTTTTTTAAATGTCAGTCCGCTACTGCTGCTTGTACAACGGCGCGACAAGGGAAACTAGTAAAAATGATAATGATAAGACGAGATGATGGTCACATTATATTAGCTAAGATCGGAAAGCCATGATTTTGGCGTTTTTCTTTTCGCTGAGAGACTAATCATTGGCTATGGACGAGCTTAATGATGGTAATCTTTTTACGAGAATTGGCAGTTGTTATTATTTTAACAACAATGCCACCAACATTGTTGTATTAAATGACGCGTTGAACAACCGCGACTTTTTGGGAGGAGGTTTGCTCTTGTCGTCGTCGTCGGTGTTATTTATAGACACACGTTTTTCGTGGTGTGTACAGTGTACACGAGCGAGAAAAGAAAGTACCGACCACGATTTTCGTCTGCAGACAAACAAAACGAAAGCGTTGTATGAGTGATTCATTCATTCCCCTGCCACTTCTCTCTCTCTCTCACTTTCTCGTCTCTTGATACACTTTACTCGTTGAATTCAATTGAGATGAAAAGTGCCTGCAGGCTTCGCGGAGAAATGGCAGAGCGGTGATAGTGGTGTTGTTGTAGTGTCGTGCTGTCATCATCGTTTTAATAGTTCAAAAATGAATGAGACATGACAATGGAACGAGACGCTGTTGGTGGGTCTGGTTATGATGATGACGATGATGACGACAACAATGTGGTGGTCACTACTTGCTATTCATGCAATTCAACTAATTGTTGACTAACTACACATACATACACACACTCGTTCTCTCTCCGTTAAACTACCACTTTTCTTCATTAATAATTTTCACCTTCATTAAATTATCGTTATAAATTATTCGGAAAGGCAAAATAAACGCGTCTACATTTTTCGCTGAGAAAGATGCCGAAGAAAAAAAGAAAAGATTTTTCTCATTTTTCAACGCCGTCTATTATTTTTTTCCGTGTGATGAATTTGATAATTTTATCAGATTATATTATTTAAGTGTCTTCCGTATATTGATGCAATTGTAACCAGAAAAATGGGCGATATTCTTTACCAATAATTTATCTGTTTTGTTTAGGCGTTCTTTGCGCTGATTGATGTGTTTTAATAGTAAAGTGTGTCACTTTGACATTCGTTTTGCATACAAATCCAATTCACCTTATGCTTTTTGAGGACACAACCCACAAAATTGCGGCATTGATGCTGCCTCTTTTTTCGTCGACGACGAGCTATACTATTCTGCATTTCTGGTGGTGGTGGTGATGATGCTGATGCTGATGATAGTGGTGATATGTATCAGGTAAAGTGGTAGAGAGCTAAGTAATGAATAATATTATACCATCTTGCTGATGAACCGTAAGTGATGACCAGGTGTACACAGTTGTGTTGTGTGTGCACTCACAAGAGAATAGACACAAGTGAAATGTAAGCATCATACCAAGCATCACATCATCTTTCTGCCAAGTCTAAAGACTATTTCAGCAACCGCTCGCAAGGGAAAAGGCGATAGCTAAAAAGGCAAGTTGTTGAGCTGGTAAGGATGTGTAATTAATGAGAATTTTGTGCACACAGCTTATAGAGTAACCCTAGATGAGTCGCAATTGAAACTTAAGTAAGCACACACGCAGGAACGGCGAAAAAAATCAATTTGTTAATTTTATTACAGCGAAGCCGTGTATCATCATCATCTTCCACTAAAAAAATTTTCACTTTAGTACTACTTTACTTTACGACTTACCTGTAGTTAATGTAACTAAAATCCACAAGCGTGTAATTAGCATTAGTAAAAAAGGACGCTGTGAAGATGCTGCTGTCAAAAGAAAGAAATGTCGGATGTCTTTCTTGGGTGTAGAGGAGGGAGAGAGAGAGAGAGAGCTATTATTATTATATACCGTACAAGATTTTTGTATGAATGTAGAGCTCTTCTCGTGTCAGGTAAACATTGTACTAGTTCTTAAACACGTCGAGAGCTCTAAGCCGTGATTACACTCTCTGTCCTTTCTTATTTTTCAAGAAGGTACTTCTCGTGTACTTCAGCAAATGCCATTAATTATTACTTTTATTACCAAAAATTTCTATTTCCTGAATACCTACCTGTATGGCAGCTCCATATGGCAGGGAACCAATCACGATTCCTTATCGTGATTAAGTACACTTGGAATATGCTTATCACTCTGTACATCTACGGACGTTTAAAATTTCCTAATCACCCTAATCAGTAATCAGTATCTCTGTATCTCGTTACCAAAAATGATTGATCTAGACAAGCATGCAGGGAGAGCGAGAGAAATTAAAACCGGCGCTCCTACAACTAAAATTAACTTATCAGGAAATAATTAGCAAAAAAACATTAGCAAGGAAGCCAAACATTGCATTTCATGTTTGCTACTTTGCATTTCTTTTAAAAAAATATGATGCACATTGATTAATGGCTTCCTCCTCCCCTTTCCTTCTAGATATTATTTTAAGGTACACAAACTTTTTCCCATTTTTAGTTGTTTTTTGTGATTTTTTTCTCTCTTCTCGTTCTTGTTTCTTGAAAAGGGAATGCGAAACAAAGGAATAATACACGTACTCTCTTATTCTTTTATATGATGTGAGGAAAAGGAGGATTTTAGTAGAAAAAGTAGAGTTGCCACACCGGAAGCGACACACAACAACAATGACGATAAAACTTCCCATTACTACACGAGTTTGACGAGTTACTACATTGAAGGTTACGTCGCACGCTGAGAAAATCCAATATTACATGCAACTTTTAACCCTGTGTACAGCACCAATCTACAACGTACAGGGTTTGTCGCAATCAGTTCATTCGTTGAAAATAAGAAGAAGAAAAAATAAGCTATTTTTCCTCTTTATCGTTTCCTACTTTACATGACTAATGAGTGCAGGGGATGATGAGAGTGAGAAAAAATGAACTCTTTTCCCTGTGTAATTTTCTACTCAACTCGGGGATATGAACGAGTGGTGGTGACTGTGAGTGAGTAGTGATGTGTGACTGAATTTGTTCCATGTTCCGCATTATTACTGTCCTGTTTCTTGTCGCTCTTGTTTAGATTCACACCAGAGATAAAGTCAAAAGCTCTCTCGGTGCAAGGTAGTAGTCGTAGCAGAGTAGTACGAGTACGTAATATCCTTTGACAGATATTCCCTTCAATTTTCTCAAAAGGCACGACTTTTTTCTAGCGTAGCTTATACTACACAAATTTTTGGTAAGCGGTGTGTGACCTTACAACAGAAGATGAAGATCAAGGTTACTTTTATCGTTGTCAAGAAAGACTCGAGACCTCTCCTCTTTAACTTGGTGAAGAAGGGGATGTGTGTAATAAATCCTTTGGTGTTTTTTTGGCTTCAATTTTTTGCAGCCTCTTTCGTTATACCAGTTATAGTCGGAAGCTTGCAATTCTCCTTTTAAAAGCGTATATTTTTTATTAATACTTACAGACTTGTAGAATTATAGAAGGAAAATTAATTATTTTCTATTTTGAAAGATAAATGAGCCTTTTGTGCGTTTTAAACAGATTTTTAGTAATGCGCGGAATTAATTACAACTTTTTACTTGGAATCATTCTGGGCTCAATTGGGCTTAGGTAAATTAAGCACATATCCCTCTCTGATAATATTAAAATAAAATAATAACAATGCAAGCTAAAAATTTCATACGTAATCCGGCCTTCTCGNTAAAATAAAATAATAACAATGCAAGCTAAAAATTTCATACGTAATCCGGCCTTCTCGCTTTTATAACACCATTAAGTTAATTAAAGGCTTGCTAAAAAAAGTGACGTGTTGTGTGCAAAAATTAGAATGCCTTGCCTGTATCATCATCAAAATTGGCTTTTCACTCTTCTCAACTGGCAAACTTTTTAGCAAGAAATGCAAAATGATTTTCAGCTTTTGCCACAAACAGCGCCCAAAAAAACGGCTTTATTTTATGGTCAAATCTTGCAATATGTAACACAACCACACCTGCATATTATATGTGTACCTATAAATATGAGTTTTTTATATACGGAAAGGATGTCGATTAAACAGGAGCATCTCTCTTGCGTTGGTCTTTCATTTTTTCACACATATATCCCGTTGATCGCGGTGCGGTGCTATTTCTCTCTGCCGAAAAAAATGCATATGTTATCCATCTTTGTTTTGATTTGATCATGTGGGCCTACGGTTACAACTCAGTGAGAAATGAGGTTCACCCAGTTGTATGTTTCTTTAAAAGAGTTATTGATTCAGTGATGAAGTAGGCCGATACGCTTCACATACGGACAATTAATAGTGTGCACACACACACACATACACACACAATATCTGCCTATTTTTTTGTCTATTTTTATTTACATTTTTTCAATGAAAAGAAGAAAAAAATTGCATTCACTTGCGCTTACACTGTATTCGCTGTAATCGACTTCGGACTCGTTAACTTTTGTCCTTATCATTACCATCCCTGGTGTGTAATCTTGATTGGAGTAATTTTTGACCAGGTGTTATCTCCAACCAAATTAAAAGCTTCCTTGTAAAATTACCAGTAAGCAAACCTGCAGTACCTAAATTGAAAGCCGATTCTTTAGAGAGACTTGGGATAAGAAAAAGAATGAATACAGAAGTGAAAGAGAAAAGGGTGGAAACTAATAAAATAGCCCATCATTTTTCGCTATACGCCATGAACATCCCCACGAGACTCATTTGTGCGGCACAAATTGTGCCCCATGTGAGTCATATATTATTACAAGTTATAGCTTTCATAATGAAAAGAGACTGAAGACGCTAAAATAAATTATAAACAGCGTAAAACGTCTTGGCACTCATCAGTGCATAAAAGTATACTAAAAACTTAAGCATGGAGATAGGAAACGCTTTGTAGAGATCACGGTCTAAAATTGTAGGAATCTATTGAAAGAAGGAAATGCATTTGCGACACAAAAAAATTTAAACCCTTTTTTATTTATTTTTGTCGTCATCAGCGTATCAAGTCGTTTGTTGTGTTGTGAGTTATATTGTCAAAATAGTGTTCTTCGCTACATTTACTACAACCTGTTTTACTGGTCGATAGAACGGAACTAATGTTCTCGCAACAACGACAAACAATAACAACACGAGCATGAAAAATATATTATGGTTGCTTTGTGAACTCTTGTACGTGTGCATTCTCTCTGTGTGCACATATTTTTATTCCCCGTAGCGCGCGGCGCGCACTCAAGTATTTCTTGTACGTAACAAGACAACAAAAAAATGATTTCACTTTATGTCCTCTATAAACACTACTACACCTACATTTTAAAAAAGTCTAGTAGAAAGGGTTAGTACCCGAGTACCCTGTACAATTTTACTATCTGTTTCTTTTATAAAGTCGTCATCATCTCCACCAGAGAGTCAAGTCAAGAAAAAGTCCTGAGGAAAAATTGTACATTTATAATAGTAAAACTATAATAGTGTCAAACTATTATGAATTATAAATATAAATGTTAAATGTATAAAGAGTATATAGGTTGATTATTATGTTATAAATATATATGAAAGCCATAAAAAAGTGTGTAGGTATGATGGTCGTTGTAGTATTTGGTTTTGGCGACAGTTAAAAAATATGCAAAAGTTGCATGCATCGCTGCTGGCAGCGTGCAGTTTTATGGCATCTTTGGTAGGAGACAGGAGGGGATATGGGAGGACTTTTTACATGCTTTGTTTTATTATTAGTTCTTGTAGTAGCTGAAGTAAAGTAAAAGTTTGAGTTGATGATGACTGAGTATATATGCATGTGTAATGTGTACGTATGTTTTTGTGGCGGGTGCAAATGCAGGTGAAGCACTTGACTTGAATAGGTAACTTTGATCCCTTAATATATGCGATGTTAAAAAGAATGGTGGTAATGGAATGGTTTAAATGAGATTTAGTAAGAATTAGGTAGTTATTTACAGGGAATGATTTTTTGCAATTGATGCACGTGTGTTGCTTCTGGTGGTCGGTTTTATGGTTTCTATTTTGGTGATCTTGTTTTGATAAATTGAAAGTGGGAGCGGCAAGGAAAGGGAGGAGGATGGTAATACATTTGATGTCAGGAAGTCAAGTGGATAATCAACGTAAAAATTGAACACGTTTATAGGATGACTTTAGTGATGAGTTTATGAATCAAACAATTTTTGATAACCATAAAATATATAAATATTTTGTATCAATTTATATATAAACT
>JAHZNB010006448.1:0-26388 GCA_027744295.1 Callyntrura guangdongensis
AATATATGAACATAGGTTGATCCTCTTTGCCAACTTTAATGTGTCCATGTAATTTTCTTCTGTGCTCCCATCTTGCTCTCTTCTATCTCATTCTCTCTCTTAGGTTTCATCTTCCGGGGAAACAAGTATGTTTACCTAATTTCAACCTCTTGCACAACAGACGTAGTGTATTACGGCTTTTTTTACCGGTTGTTGCTGTTTTTGTTGTGAGTTTAGTGGCTCTGGTAGTGGTAAACGGTGGATTTATGGATGGTAAATATAAATGGAACATCTTCTCAGAAATGGAAAGACGGGGGAAATAGTCGGCTCTTCTGGCGCGCAGAAGACAGCTACTGGTGCACGGTGTGCGTTTTTGCTGCTGCCAGAGTGTGGCCGAAGAAGATAATGATGTGAAATAAAAAGCCTGTAAGCTTTTTCTTATGCCTGCCTTCGCATATACGGTTTTGCCCTGTTTGCGTACACATAAACGAAACGTCTGTCTGTGTAACGGACTAGTTGGGCGAAGAGGAGCCTGCCCAAAACATAAATTTATTTGGACAGGAGGAGCTTATCGCTCAAGAGAGAAAATCGCTTTTTCTTAGGAACCGGCTGAGAAGAGAAGAGGAAGAAGCAATCTCCATTTTACTCATCTTTCGTGTATCTCTCTTCTCTTGCTTTGCGTTGTTTAATGCTCACATTTAAATTTTAACCCGTTCACTTTTTGACTTCAGAGCGACAACGCTCATCTCTCCATCCTGCTTTTCTCTTCGTCTTGCTGAGAAAGATTAAAAGTACATTTCTCTTCGTCTTCTACAGGAACAGGGTTGTTCCCTTCAAACGATAAGGAAATGTGTGAGCAGCAGCGGCAGGTTCTATCGTCAATAAAACGGCTCACATTGGAAATGGCAAGCGTAAAAAGCTTGAATGATTGCAAGAATAGCTGTGATACAAGAAGGTTCACTTTGATGGAAGTAGACGAGAAAAAATGTTGTGCCCCCTAATATCATGCCATTTTCCATTTCACTCAATTTGACGTTCACGTTGTGGTTCTGTAATTTTTCCTCTCTCTCTCTCTCTCATCGTGTTGAGTACGTTTGTTCTACACAGCAGCTAGACGTTGATTCTGTAGATGTTGGTTCTGTTCTGACGACAAGGTTCTACAATAAAAACGGGTAACGCCCCACAAGATACTTCTACAACTTTTGGTGCTGCTGCTGTAGATTGTTCTGTAGTAAAACGCTTTTCCATCCGCTGACATTATGATGATCATTTCTGATCTGTCTGTCTCTGCTTATTATTGCTGCTACTTACACTTTTACTCCTGAAAAATATAGAGAACTGTTCTCTGTAATGATCTGGATGGATGGAAATGATGTTGGTGATGTTGATACGGCAGCCGTGTGTGGTGGTGCTTTTACCGTCATGTCTTCTTATCATCATATCGACCCATTTAGAATTCATTGCAAATTGAAGTGGATGACTGCGTTATTGTTGCGAGAGAATCGCTACCAAAATGTTAGATGTAGCAGAAAAAAGAGAAGAACATGAAGAGAAGAAGAAGAAGAAACCACTGCTGCTAGTACGACTTGGAAAGTTAAGTGGCAGGAGGAGTAGAAAATACGGGAGAATGAATGTTTATTATTCCCATTGCCATGAATCCCTCGGAGAGTACACATTTAACATTGTCTTTACATTAGAGGGAGAGAGTGAAACATACAAAAAAATCCTACTAGCTTTCTTTCCCGAAGTAACATTGAATTGATGGTAATAATAGTAGCAATAATAATGACGGTTGGTAATATAATGTCAGCATTTTTTATAAACTCCACAGTTTTCTCTTTCTTGCTTTATACATGAAGTCATATAGTAAAAACGCAGCAGTCGAAACAAATGGAAATGAATGTGCAAAATGCGTACACTTTCCTTGCCACCCACACCACCCTCTTTTTGCGTATGTACACATTTTGAGAAACATTTGTTTGATTTTCTTCATTTCCTGAACAGAACAAAGTCGAATAGAGCATTCCATAAAAGGTTGTTGCATCCTCGTTATTCTTCCCAGTTATATGAATAGGCAAGCATTAGGGAATGTAATAGAAAACGTCGTTCTTTTTTCTGTCTTGTTTGCCATATTATTCCATTCTTTTATGGGACAATAAATATGCCAAAAGGGTGGTTCGTCCTCGTCGTTTCCAAATAGAACGGCACACAAACAAGCACAAATATACATTTTTCCCCAACATGATTTTCCCATTTTTTCTGTGAATGCTATCCTGCTGATGGCGGATGCCGTTTGCTTTTCAAAAATACATTATCTGTTCGTGTGTGAAAATACTGTAAAAAAAGAAAATGACGCGGAATTGTTATGGAATACGTGGGAATGTAGAACTCTATAACCTTTTACTAACAACAACGCAAGGCGCTACTACTGATTCTCCCTTTTTCATGTTTTTTTTTCTTTCTTTTTTCAAGATATCCGCCTTCCTCCCATTCCAACTCACTCAACATCCGTATATAAAAGTTGGGATGAGGACGGTAAGTATTAAGTATTATTATCGTCGTACTCCCTCCACTCATGCTCCGCCGTCTCGTAAAGCCGTAATCATTTTCATCGTCATTCTCATCCCATAATATGCTCATTGCCAGGAACATCATCATCGTCGTAAACATCGTATCATCGTGATCATGAGAGCATCATCATCGTACTTTACGTCGTGATGACTTGTTTGCCTGCTACTTCTTTCTTTATTTTTGATACACACACACACACTACCTTCCCATGAAAATCTTGTCAGTAGTAGCAGAGTGGTGTTGTAGTTGGGAGGTATTTATGTTTGTGCGTGTAACATTTTTAGAAGTCGTTTTCATGCTTTATTGCCAGCACATATTCTCTGCCGAGAGAGCAACATCATGTACAATAAACGTTGTTACTTCCAGATAGTAGTGTAGATGCACCCTACATTGTAATGGGAATAATATGTTATTATTATCCTTTCAAAGGGAAATGACTGACGAGATGACGATCACAACAGAAGCACAGTAAAAAAAGTGAACGATGATAATTTGAACGTGCTAGACAGGCAGGCATCTCTAACAAGGTTTTCTTTTGGGGAGTAGTTAGACTAGTGTAGGTAGTTGAAACAGTTCTGTTTTGATGACCGACAATGAAGATGATCATGATTGTGGTCATTATTGTAACAACCGTGTATTAACAAACGTCAAAATGATTCCCATTGGACGGTACCCTCTGTATCTCTCCATGTCGCGATGTGTGTACGAGTGGGCGTGAGCATAAGTGCTAATAACACGATCATTACATCATTAACACATTATTGTAGCTAGCAACCCTGCGATATGTAAAAACCAAATTACTTTATACCATCAACAACAGCCAGCGGCACACAAAAAAGGTAATAATCAATACAGCAACGTTCCTTCCCGTCGAACCATAATGAAACGTTAAAACTAACATTGAAAAACTAGTCTCTCCCTCGTCAAGTCAAGCCGTAATAATAATGTTGTTGTTCGAGAGGGAAAAAAGATTTTTAGTACCGTAAATTTTTACAGAAGGAACAAACGATACACAGTTAACATGCGTTGTCCATTTACCCCGAATAACGAAAGGGACTTTTACGAGAAAAATGCACTATTTGCTTTTGATTGTATGCACAAAAGATTAGCATGAGAAGCCGACATTAAAAATATTTGATTTGAGCAGTCGGAAAAATACACGAATAAAAATACGTACCTAACTACTCTACGAAGCAACCTCTCTCTCTCGGCATTTTTGGAGTGCATGCATGCACGAAAGATCGTCTCTCCACAATCACATCACTTGCATTTGACGGGGTGCATTAATGCATAAAACCATTTTTTAATATATTAAGTCAGAGTCAGGGCTGTTGTTTTTTTTCTTCTGTTCGTCGGCTTGCCTCTCCGTCGTCGACGCAGCGTTATTATTGCATGATGCAAATGTATAGATATTATTACTATTACTACCATTACATACGGATGGATGGTAACTCCGAGTGGGGTAAATGCATTTACATTTTTCAAGTTGTCATGCACTTCTTTTCCCTTAAAAAGCGTTGGTATATTCTCTTGTGGTGAGGAACAAGTTGTTTCTTTCTTGTTCCTCGTCCTCCTTCTCCTCCTCATAATCATCATAATATAGAAAGGTAGTGCTACAAAAAAAAGAATGCTCATAACTAGAGGTGGAAATTGTATGATTTGCATATTTTATATAGTTACTCGGAGCACTATGAGCTTCCATATGTGGACGATTCATATAAAAAGAAGTATTTTAAAAAGGTAGTGCTACAAAAAAAAGAATGCTCATAACAATATTTTTAATGTATACATTTTTACGTCGTCTGTGGATGGATTTGTATAGAATGGAATGGTACGGAACCCTGCTGATTGTTGCTGGCACAGTATGAGGTCTACTCTTCTAGTACTACTTCTCCGTAGCAGCAACATCTTCTTACAAGTCTGACGGATTTTTTTGTTGTTTTTCTTCGCGACTGCATATTACACACACACACATTCTCAGTGTGTACAACGACGATGACGGGGATAGAGCGTTGCATTCTTTTTCTTCTTCTTCTTATAACTTGTTCACTCTCTCCAGTGAGAGAGTTGAGGGCTTTATGAGGTGTGCATGTGTGTAACTCAAACCAATTCCACTTGCCTCTATTGTTGTCCCATGTCCTGTTTAAGGAGAGAAAAAGGCTTAAGGTTTGGTATGAGCTGCTTCACAGCTTTAAACATTGTATTTGTTTCCTTTTCATCATTCAACCAGGTATTTACCTGCAGCCTCCCTCCACCACCACATGACAGTAATAATAGTCACCTTGATCTCACTTCACGGTCACCTCAGAAACTCTCCGTGTCTTTCGTATTATTATGGTCATCGTCATTTTATATCATAATCAGAAAACGTGACAAACGGACAAGGTAGAAAAGAAAACGCTTTGTAACGAAAAAAATCGTGTCTTTTAAGAAGTGTTGGTTCAGAAGGAGAGTGTGTATAATAAAAATATATTTGGTGGTGGTCTTGAAATGTAAAAAATGTGGTTGTGTGAAGAATATTTTAAAAACTGGCAATTTGTCAAAGCTTTTGGATGTGTTCACCATGTTCCCTTAGTTAGGCTAGCGATGCGATGCTGGTTAGATCGAATGAATTGGATGGGGACGAGTAAACGACATAATATAAGAACCATAGTAGTACCAACATCAGGCCAGTTTTTTACAGGATTTTTTTTTCTTCTTCTGAATTGGTATACAGAACGGGGGATAGTGTGTTTTTGAGACTGTGACATTTTCTAATTCTACGCTTTGTTACTTTCTCAGAGCTGAATTACTTTTTGTGGTTTTTCCAATGATAATTGAGTGGTCGGTGGTTAACTGCTTCAGAAAAGTAAGTTGGAACAATTTCTATTTTTGGCGTATTGCTCTAGTATTTTTTTGACGTTCAACGAATCTGTCATTAGTTCCGCAATAGTGTGCAGACCACAGCATAAAGGGAGGGAAAATGTTGCATAACGAGAAGGAAGAAACTGGTACGTTTTGAATTTGAATAGTTGATAGTGAATGTGACTGGGTGTGTAGTGTAACGCTAACATGACATTCTCATTTTTTCCATGCTGCAGCTATTATGCAGTGTGGTGGATAGGGCAGTAATTTACCGGCTCATTCACCTCTATTTCAATACAAGCCTCAATTAACCATCTAATTTGTCATTCTCACGCAACCATCCAGGCAAATGTGTCCTCCGCCTTCGCTCTTTCACGTCCTCCACTTAAATGCCACATTGTAGTAGCAGCCCAGAAGAAAAAATACGCGTGGCTTAGTTTTTCTCTTTTCGAGCATTTTTTATTCTTTCTTTTAAGCTTGTTAGCATTAGCACACCATCAGCTAATGAGGTATACTTAAATGGAGTGCACGAGAAAATGTACTTACTAACGTACATTCCAACCAGTGGAAATTGAAAGTTTGTGTGTGTGTGTGTGTCGGGTATGCATGTTTGGCCAAAGGCCGCAGAGAAAAATCGACCAAAGACGTTCTCCTGAAGTACAAAGTACTTAGGCATTATTTTATTTTATTATTATTGTGTGTCCAGTGCAGGCCTAGAAAAAGTTATTCGGGTCAACGATGGAAAGAAGAAATTCAATAAAAATACCATTTCCTATTTTTTGCTCCAAAAAAACCCAGCAAGAGTACGTAAAAGTACACGGGTGACGGGACACACACACATGTGTGTATGTGTGCGAATGTTGCCATTTTCGAGGAGACCTTCCTTTTGTGTTTTGTAACGTACCATACACCCCTATTGTTAGTGACGTGCTAGAATAAAGCACAGTGAAAAATCAATACCCTACTACCAGGACCAACTCGACTCTAAACTAAACACACACACTCCACTTCATTCTCCGTATCATACCGTACTGGTAGCTTACTATCATCCTGTGTTTGGTAGACTTTGTGGACGGGGAAGCCAACGGAATAAGTTAGTGTAATAATATTTGTATTTTCCTAAAAAAAATCCTTTTTTCTTTTTCCGCAGCAGCACCACCACCAGGCATTTCTTTGATTCCTTCCTTTGAGCATTATTTGACGTGCCGTGACAGGAGAAATATTTTGTTTAGTAAGCGGAATTGCGTATTTGTCCGGCGGATGAAACGAAAGAGAAACGGAAATAAGGACATACAGTGTAGTGTAGTGTAACACACACATACCGATTTTTTTCCTTGTGTTACGTCTACTCGACTGGGTACACGGTCTGCTTGTGTGTGTGTAGGTATTTATGTTTTGTCGTTGGACGAGTAAAGTAATATTATTTTATTGCGGCAACAACGTTACAATGGATGATGTTATATTACGGATTTTTTTCGCAATAAAATAACTCCCTGTAAATTTGTCACCATGAAGGAAAAGAGGAGGAGAGAGTGAAACGTTCTTGTATGGATTTTAAATTGTATCCCGAAGCGATGTTATATATTTTATAAAATGGTGATGGTTATGTGATCATGATGAGAATGGTGGCTAAATTGTGAGCCTAAACTCGTTCAATTTTTACTCAACTTTGCAAAATGAAATGGTTAGCAGCTGGTAGCGGTTACTTAAAAAATAAAAAAAATGCATTATTGTCAAATGTTCAAATTTGAAAGTGATAAAAAGCAGTAAAATACAAGGCGCTACGAAGCAGAAGAGAGAAAAAGTGGGAACAGGAATAAGCAGTGATTATATTTGTGTCAGCGTGTGTATGTATGTGTGTATGCATAAATGTAACATGATTTGACGTTACTCCCTGTTATTTCCTTTCCTTTCCTTGTCTTGTGTTGTTGGTTTGATAGGGCTTTTTAGAAGCGCAAGCAAACACGGTGATAATAACATTAAAAATGAGAAGAGATATATGTTGTTGGTATGCAAGATGGCACACTTGCCGATTCACTTATTGTCTCTTCACTTTTTTCTTACGTATTTTTTGTGCGGAGAGTCTCTCTCCATTTGCTTTACGATGATGGTGGGAAATGGAGGCAATCGACGCCAAGTACAACGACTAGGAGGAGAGGGCGGCAATGACATTATGAAATGATGATGATGATGATAACAGTAGTACTCCTGCTGGTAGTGGCGATGGTGGGTGAAAGGGTTGATATTGCAATGGTTCGTTTGGTAGGTCGTACTGTATAGCAGTTTTCCTGAAGTAGCGTTATACTTTATGCGTGAATTTCGTTTGTCTACCAAGCAGAATGCCCTCGTGCTCTGCATGTATATCGCCTCATCACTTTGATGATGATCATGATGATGATCATCATCAGTATCATCTTTCTATGGAAAACAGCCTTGTCAGTAGTAGTGGTGGTGGTACTACTACTTCACTATATACATACATCCGGCCCCCGACAAGGCTCAAAAATTTGTGGGTGTGCGTGTAAGGTGCAATAACAATATTATTGTATGCAAAGGAGGATCACCTAGTAAAATAAAAGGAATGACAACTGGGTAGTGGTGGTGGCATGACGCTGCTACACCTACTGCTGATATTGCACTATTCTGCATAAAGACTTGTTGTTTTCATTGTCGGCGTTGTCAATAACACTCCCCTTGTGCTCATTTCAACGTAAATGAAGGGGCGGGGGAGGGAAATCCAGGGAAACTTGCATAAACTGTACGACTTGGGTTTGTTATTGGGATTTTCTGATTTGCCTTCACTCTCTCTCTTGCCGCGGTTATATGATACGGGTGCCCATAGAAATAAAATTTGTTTAAGATGAGCCCCAGCCCTGGGCGGTGAAAAGGAAGATCGCGTTTAACAACTGCACACACAGTAGGAGGATAGAAATAAGATCAGAACGACGACGACGACTTTCATTTGTATGTGAGCGTTCATTTTGTAAATGGTGTAGTAAAAACACATAAAATTGGAAAAGGGGTCGCACAACAGCAGCTGGTGACGCTCGTCGGCGTGCTATTCTTGAGATGAAAGAAGGGCAATGAAAGGAGTAAATGGGACCTCCCTACACGGATGCTCACTTTCCTCTACCTGTTTTCTCTCTTTTATAGGTATAGCCATGTCGTTGTGAATCCCTATAACAGGCGTATTGCCATTTTCCAACTGTTCTTGTCGAGTCCTTGTTCGGGGAAATGGATTGCAATTTTGCATAAAATGTACACATTATTATTACAGTGTATGACTCCCAATTGGACAAAAATGTGGAAAGAGGGTTTCGTTGTCTTGTTGTAGTTGTTAGGTGCTTTTTCTGAGAGTACCGAATTACTTGCCATTTTGCTGTCTCTCTTCTTCTCGCTTCAAAATGGCGTTCCTCGCAATGTGTCTCTCCCTCTCCTGCTCTTGTCGTTGTTTACCCCGTTGCATATCATCACGTATATTATATTAGGTTCCATGCAAAATAATGGCATCCATTCAAAACTGTCCGGATGAATATAACGTGAACTACAACAATAAATTGTTGAATTGTTTGTTTTCTCTTGTTGTTATTATTGTCGTAGTCGTCCACGCAGCGCGCTTCCCATTTTCTCTTGTCTCCCGCTCATGTCCAATTTCATTGTGATGAGAAAATACATTTTGTTTGGGAAAGTAGTAGCAGCAGCAGCATAGAGGTGAATGAGCATTGGGTGTACAGATGATGATGATTCACAATGATCATCATCATCATGCATGAAAGGAAAAAAGTTACTAGGAGCCTGCCTGCCTGCTTCTCTCTCTGTTTTTGTCCCTCTCCCGCTTCAATGGAAATATGTAATAATAATAACCATGCACATATATTACCCGACTGGTATTAAACCTCACGAAGGAAATATCATATCCCATGATCACAACGACGATGACGACAACGTTGAGGACCGTGATTATAATATATGTTCGTGCATCTCGCTCTCCTCTTATTCTTTCTCCTACTATTCATCCAAAACTATTTGCTTTTACGACTGTCTTGGGAGACTAAAAACCGTGTGTGTGTGTGTATTTGCACAAAATTTGAAGCAGCAGGCAAGACCAGTACCAGTAGAGAAGAGTATCTGAATATTCAAGACGATGGAACAGGAAAAAGATTTTCTCGTGTTCACAGTCTACAGTAGTTACGAAGTTGAGTATACAGCCGTCTGCATGTATTTTATCTATTCTAATTCTGTTAAGAAGCGAGAGAGAAAAAATAAAATTGTTCCGTGCAGCACGCTCTGTGTGTATTGTAGCTGTACTAGTTGTAGTGATAGAGTAAAAGGAAATGTAAACAAATAAGAGAAAAGAGAAAGAGACGCACCAACATGTTGTTTTATGTAACTTGATTACTTGTGTATGTGTATTTCTCTCTCTAGTTGTGTGTATTTGTTTGTGATGTGACGTTTTGTATTTTTTATACTTGGTTCAAACTTGTGAGTGTGCTTGTGTGCATAATAAAAAAAGGAGCATAGAAGATCTGGTGTCCTGTGTTATTTACGCAGTAAATTTACACGAGAATAATGTGGTGGAAACACAAAAAGGAAAGAAAAGTAAAGTTTGTAGGTATATTTTATTATTGCAAAAGTAGAGTGGAGTGTTGGCGAGAGCAAAGGAATAGAGAGAAGGAGAGAGAGAGAGAGAGAGATGTACTCTGGAAGAGAGTGTGACACTCACAGAAAAAATTGTAACAAGGGTCGATTTGCATTTTTGCTGATGTTGCTATGCAGTTAGCTAGCTGCTTCCCACCACTGCCGCTATACTTGTGTTGTTTTTGTCGTCGCTGAACTTGTATCGTTTCCAAAAATCTCTGGATGGATTAAAGCTAGAGAGAGGGCAGATGGGCCGTGCGGCCTGGTCACTTCTACACAGTTTTATTCACTACATTACCGAGTTTACTCCCATATGGAGTTACATAAAGAGACAAACTTAAGCACCACTTTTAGTACTAGTACTAGTCTGCAAAGAACTAATTCAAATATTGCATGGAAATGTCCAGAGTAAACTAAACATACATTCTCTCTCTGACTCCCTACAGTTGTTCCTTTTATTTATATAACGTCACTATTTTAGGTATTAGATACGACTTGTAGTAATGTTGGAAACTGTTTAGTTTTTTTTTGTTCCGTAAATGTAGAGTGTGTCAGTATAGGAAAGAGAGATGAAAAACAAAGTTGAAGTCAATAGCAAGGCAAAGTCACCGCAGTTGTGTGTGTAGTCACTTTGTCGAAAAACTCGCCTAATTCTTCCGTTGACCGAGTACAGGGACTAGTAGTACTATGCCCATTACTGGTGGTGGCGATTTTGTTGATGTTATTCCAAAATAATGGAAGAGGCGGTGGAAGTCAAGTCAGTTGGGTGGGGAGAGAGAGAAAAAAATATAGAAAAAGTGGACCTGCTGCTGTGCACTTTTTTATTGGGTACATGCAACATTGTTTCCCTTCACATTTGTATGTGTGTGGCGGAATTAAAGTGGTAGTTGTAGCGAAATGTGAAATGATGGTAAAATTGAGACTTGTTTCATTGAGGTTGATGACGATGACGATAGTAGAATGTTGTTTTGTTCCAAAAATACAATATTATAACCCAAGCATAACACACAAATATATATACTGGATAGATTCCCGCTATTTTTTCACTGTTTTTTTATCACAGTCCTCGAATCAATAATGCACCATTTTTCGTACTATACTTGCTACTAAATTTTATGGTACCAGTGGTAATACAAGTGGTGAAAAAGAATGGTGAGCACCCAATTCTTTCTCTCTCTCCTTAGAAAGTCACAAAAATGGCAATTCTACTGTTTTCATGTGGCTAAAATGTGATTTCTCCTTTTGATGTATTATCTGATTGTTTCCGAGATACGTAGAGCATTATAGCCGTTCCTCCTTCACTCCTTCCTTTCCTGCCAACTCAATACTAACTTGGTTTTATAAGTGTGACTACCTACGGTAATACGAGATGCATAAATTGACGTATTATTATACCTATTGTGTTTCTACCAACCACTCTAGGGAAAACGCGAGTAAAAGAGAGAGGAGAGAGAGAGCAGCAAACATCAAAGAAGAGAAATGCCAATAATAAGTAAACAGAGTCAAAGCCAACTTTCTCTTTTTTGCATGTTTGTAACTGGCTACTGCTGCTGCTGGCGGCGTATTCCATGACAAAAGCTTCTCTTTCTCCTTTCGTTCTCCAGTAATAGTCCCAACAAGTTTGTTTGTTTGAACGAATGTATGTACTTTTTTTATTTCAACTTTACTTGCATGCCAGGATGCCACTTGTACGCCATGATTTAAAAAAGATGGAAAGAAAGAGAGACAGAGAGAGCGCGGCAAGCAAGCAAAGAATATGTAATTTTTTGCTCATGGAATTGCTTCAAGCTTTTAGGATTGTGCCTGTTGGCATGCATTGGATATGGCCAACCGCTGCTGTCTATCTAACTCTATGACATAATTCCCAGGAAAGGCACTCCATTGTGTTTGTCTGTGTATGTGCATTCCATTCCACATACCCATTTTACAAATTTGCGTGCATGCATTTTACTGATGATATGATGAATGACAGAAGCGTTTTTATACGGAATATGAACTAAATGCGGAATGTTATGTTTGCCTGGTTCATGTTATAAGTAGTACATGTACAGACGGGTATAGATGGAGGTAAAATATACCAAAAAAGTCAAAGTGGCATATTTTATCACTAGAGTAGCGGATTATTGAGTTGTTTTGGTTTCTTCAACAATTTTCTTTTTTTCTCTCTCTTTCCTACCGACACTCCATTATTTCCAGTATCTCTGCAATTATTTATTATGTATGCCTTCATGAATGGAGTATGGAGTTTAGCCACTCGTTGTGCCAACACGTCTGTGAGTATTTTGTGGCTTAACCAGTATGTATGCACATATATGGTCACACAGCACGACTTCGATTTACTTTCTCTTTCTGGATAATGCTGTTCCTTTCATTCATTTTCACTTGACAAAGAACAAAGCCGACAACGACGACTAATGCTGTGCATTTTTTAGACGAGGAGGAGTTGGGTTAGTCCGTCTGTCTATATTTTACATTGTTTTGATGTGGGGAAAATTCTCTCTACGTATGTATATTTTACGATGCTGCCTTCTGCTGACGGATAATATGGTCAGTAAATGGTGATGGACAGGTTGGAAAGTGGTAGGAAAGAAAAAATAGCGATGGATTGTTTGCCAGTCCATTTTGCTTTGTTGTTTAGCGTAGTAATGTGCGTTTTTTTGTAGTTTTTGCTGCGGTATATGCGGTTGCTCGCCTGGAGTTTTTTTTATAGCTGGACCATGATTTCCCAAGCTGGCATTTCACTTTTCTGTTGTGTGTATACTTCCTCCCTTCTTGTTTTGCAGGGATGATGAAGCAGAAAGCTCGTACATGCTTTTCTGGCCTTAGCAACAAGAGAGAAAACATAGGAAACATGAGATGCGTTGGCGTCGTCGCCTTTTGTATTTTTTGTCCATCTCTTGTCTCTGTAAAGTGAATGTATCTTTTTTCCTCTCTCTCTCTGTCTATGTAACCCCCTCTCTGATGTGGCTTTCTCTCGGTTTTTTGTTCACAATCACTACTCAACCAACAAAAAATCTCCTGCCATTCAACTGTTAGTCCGTACCCAGCTACCATCCCTTTTAGGTTACATTTTTCAGACAAACAGTCCATTAGACAATATAATATTATCATCGCTTTATGCGAATGTTTTATGGACAGCAGTGTGGTCCATAGTTGTGTTTGCGGATTAGGATTATTTTTAGTTGGACGGGAAAAGAATTGTTTTTTTTTTCGGTTGGGCCTGTGTGGTGAGTGTGGTGGCGCTCACACTGATGAGGACTATGTTGGTTGCTGCTACTGATGATGATGATGATGATGGATAACAGTGAACATGACGGTTCGACTAGGTACAACAACTCTGACTGTCGTAAAGTAAGCAATTTTCTCTACTAATTCTCCAATCGTGAAAGTCAATCATCATGAAAAAGAGCGAAGCAAAACCAGCAAATTTTTCTGGTAAATGGCCGGAAATAAGCTGTTGTACACGGACGGACAAAAGCTTTGATCGGGATGAATGGAATGGCTTTTTGGGTGTGTTTTTTTAAAAATAAACTGACACAAACGGATGTATGTACATGAACAAAGTGCTTATGTCCCATTTTATATACGAAAGATATTTTGTTCGTGTGGTTAATATTGTAGCCGCGCACATCAAAGTAAAATAAGCATAAAATAGGCGGTAGTACGTAGTAATGCCTTTTTTTATTGTAGAAGTAGTGACGGCGGCGGCAGTGGTGAACTGAAGCCATAATAAATTGTATGAGTCTCTTCTCTCCTCAAAAATATGTATGTTCGTGGATGATTACTCCCTTCTTTTCTCCCTGTCCAAAAAAAGAGCATACGTTTGTACGTTTATGTGTGAGCTATGTTGTAATGCGTCATTTGGTCAGCAGTTTATATGCTTGTGCATGCAATAAAAACGAAATGGTAGTCACTAGTCAGCAGCAGTAGTGTGACGGTAATGATGCATGTGAAAGGTTTTTATGTACCACCGCCAAAGTGACGTTGCCGTCGTCGTTTGCCGTCCACTGACCAAGAAAATCACCACTTTACCAGGCGATTTCAAGTCGTTCTTTTCGTGTGAGGACACATGTCATTACAGCGGTTATTGCTGGATGGTAGAAAGCAGGCAGGTACTAAAAGGGGTTCCCTAAAAAAAGAAGGGAAAGTGTAGCATACACACACTGTACTGCTTCATGGCTGCCCAGTTGTGGTCGTTGTCATGTTATTTGTAAACACAAATGCGGTGTAAAGAGGCTGGCCGTTTTTGGGGTGTAATAAGCACTCCATACACCGCAACTAGGAACCATAGTGCCCGGCATTTTCAACCCTAAAAGGGGGGTAGCCGTACGTGTAACTTGGTGTTAGATCTGAGTTTTTTTCAATGATTGATCGAAATTCAAAAATAAACACCCTTTTTGCCCCCTATATTATTATAGAATTTAGTTGGTTTTGGAAATATCATAAATAAATAGCACATCTCGTGAGCTGCCTCAATTTTGTAAAGAATATTCATTTTTCAAGTGGCGCTCTGCTTGTGTTAGCAGACATGGTTGTTTCGAAAGTACTTTTCCCTTTTCTCTTGTTTTTTTAAACTCCCACCCGCTCCCCGCTTATTTTCTCACCAGTAACGCGCTCTCTATCCGTCAGTCATGCATGCGTGCATATTTTTTGGTCGTCTTCGCTCTGTTATTATTGCTGTGAGTGAGTGACTGGGTATGTTGTGAGGGAGTGAGTGACACACTTGGCATACAACACCATTTTCACACGAGACGCTAACATTTTAATGGAATACCCTTGTCTCTCGTGGTCGTTTTTGAAAAAAAATCTCTGAGAATGTAGACGACGACGACGATATAGGGATGATGATGATAGTGTGACAATATGACGACTATTATTTTGCTTTTGGTGAAAAGTAGTGTTTATCTGGGAGAATTTAAGGATAGATGGTATTAACGAACGACGCTAGTGGTAGGAGCTGAAGCACTGTTTATAATAATCGTGATGGTGGTTCTTCCTGGTAGAGGTGGCGTCACACAAACAAAGTTTTCCTTTTAAAGCTGGGAACCTTATGAAAGATGAAATGTGTGGAATGCACAGAAATTGTTTGCATACACACACATCGACCTAACCACCCATACACACACCCAAGATAGTTTTTTTGGAAACATTATCCATAAAATGAAGGCAAAGTTTGAGTAAATTTTTCACGGGATTTTGACTGCTGCATTTGCACACAAGGAGATAATGTTGTCGCTGATACTTTTTTTGTTGTTGCTGGCTATACGTGGTAGTCGACTACGTGGTATAGTTTCTTCCATGCCTGGTGCTTTTTTTCTCCGCTGGCAAGTGAAAGGTAACACCACTGTATATAGTATAAGAAAAAGGAAGTAGGATACATAAACACTTTGGTACAACTTGTGAGAAAATATTCATGGATGCATGGATAATATTATGGGTGGGGAAGAAAAGACGTTTTCACGGGATTATTATTATTATAAAGAAGCGTAAAGCTGCATGTACATAAATTTGCGTTGCAGCAGCCATTTCCATGTGTCGTTAAGAGAGTCTTGAAATCCCATTTTCTTGGATATTTATGGTTGACAAGTTTGTCTTATTTTTCCTCTATTACCTATTATTATTATACTCTGCAGAGAAAAGAGTGAACAGCAGCCCAAGGAGAAGAGATACGGCGGCTAGTACAGTGAAGAAATGCATTTACTCTTTTCTCCTTTTTAAAATCCCCATCCCTTTTCGGGGAAAAGCAGCCAGGAAAGAGGTACCTTCACGACAACTCACTGGAAAAGAGCTCTCGTTGTTATAGCTGAGTCGCAGGGGTATTGTGTAGTAGTATTTCTTACATCATCGCCGTCACCGGTATACGACCATGTGGTGCGGTGTAATACTAATACCTACTATACCCCTACCACTACTCCCACCACACACATCACACAACAACAATCCTCATAACAGTATATCGGATTTAGCTTGCATCAACAAACAACAGCAAGAAAAACAGTATAAAACCCGACACGTATGTAATGTTGAGAAAGTGTTTCTTCATGTCTGGTGTAGGCAAGCATACGAAGACGATTAACATGATGATGACGATGATGATGATGAAAGAAGCTGTGGCTGCATAGAGGCAATGGTGGTAGTAGTGTATTCGTTTGAAAGAGTTGCTCTGGGGAAACAAGTAGGCGTACATTGAGAAATTCAAATGCTGCGAGCAGCCCCACCACAAAAAATGTAGTAGTGAAGGATAAGGGAATAGGTTAAGGATACGATGAAGTATAGTTTGTTTGGTAGTGTGAATTTTTATGGACGAGACTTGTTTCTGTTTGCCTGGTACTGTCATCGTCGCCGTCGTCCCTGATTTACATGTGTGGGTGATGGCATTGGTGTACACTGGAGAGATGCAAAATGGGTACCTAAATGTGAGCATGTGTGTTTGATTGGGAGAGTGTGTTTGTAATAAATGTGCCTGGTTATGATATGGATATGATATGTGTTTTATGCATGTTTTCAATAGGTTGTGGGTATGTCAGTTAGAGTTGTTGAGGAATGTATGTAGAAGGAAACATGGAAAGGGAGGATTATTATTGACTGCCGTTAATAAATGAGAAGAAATTGAGAGGGAAAATTTAGTGCGGAAAAGACGTTGTTTTCTGACCATAAGAAGTAAACTATTTGATTATTCGACAGGGAAAACCGGAAGGATATTTAATATGGAGGTTTGTATACGGGTATATATATGTGTGAATTGAGGCATGGGCTTGATGTGTACAACGTGGGGTTGATTAGTATTCTTGTTGACGTGTGGAAAGAGGAGTAGGGACGTAAAATTAATTATGAATGCCTTACTGACCAAGATGATCTAACTAATTAACTATCCGTCTTTGTAAACTTTTTTCCTGTTGTAAATAAATTAATTAAAAATACTTCCTGTTGACAGAATAAGTTGAGGTAGTAGTAGGAGCAGCAGCAGCTGTAGTTGGTTGGTTATTGTTGTATAATTTGATAATATTAGGGGCAATGGACCCTTTAAATTGACTACGGATGAGGGGGAAATGGAAAGTTTTATATGCAAATTAGGCCAGAAGGCTTGTGGTAATGGAGAGAAACTATACACGCATACTCGCCAAGGCACACATGCTATACTATACTGTTATACGTTCTCTACTCTTGCGGAGCAAGAGAGAAAGTAGAAAGTTTGGTCAGCAGAATATTCTCTGGTTATGTAACGAAAATGGAACACGACGAAAAGAGGTATAGAGTCTCTCTGCAAGTAAGTACACTCGCGGATAGTGGTAAAAGAAGCGGTGTGGCATTATATCCATTATGAATAGATTTTGTGGTACAGGCATATAGGCTAAACGGGGTATCCACTCGTATGTTATATCGTTCTCCTCTTACTCCTTCCTCATCACACTCCATCACCTCTGCCACTACGGCTTCCACTACCACCTCCACAACTCCTCTGTGAGCTCTGGTGTAAAGCTGAGTCAGGGAGAAGAAGACGGATCGAATAATCCAGAAAAGAATAAAAAAGAGGAGAGAAGAATCGAAGCAAAAAAAAAGTTTGTTCAAAACTATGCCTGCATTTCAAAGTATGCATGGGAATAATGCAGTGTGGAAGGGAACAACACGGTAAAAAACGAGAGAAAAAAGATAAAGCAAAGGCGAACGATACTACTACCACGACTATAGTGACTACAAGGCAACACTTTTCAAAAGAAAAAAAGAGAGAAAATGAAAGGGGAATGAATGAAAAGTGTTCTTGTATGTTTGGTATGTGTAATGTGTGCATATACGCGTTGAACAGAGAGCAGCAGTCGGCGAAGAAGAAAAAAAACACTTTTTTCATCAAAACGAGATTCTTTATACTTTCTCTTTTATTTACGCAAGCACATACCAGAGGAGAACATGGTGGCGTTACGTAGTAATAGATGACGATGATCAGGGATGGGATATTATACGGCGAGAGAGTATATATCCAGACTTGAATAAAAAGTCAAAGCTGGTGTAAGTAGTGGTGTGGTAGAAAGTAGAATTCCCCTTTGAGTGCCCAGTTCGTATAAATACATATGTACGTGGGTATATGTAGTGGGTTTTCTTTTCTCATTTCTCTCTCTCTCTCTCTGTCTGTCTATCCCGATCCCTTTGAATGTATTATGTAATTTCCCAACAGATTTTTTTCGAGAGTTCACACCAGGAGTGCAGATGAGAGAAGTAGGTAGGTTTGAATGAATGTGAGAAGACGTTATTGCATTTCACGCCATTTCTCCTTTTCCTCAAGCCTGGCTTCTGTGCGCTGTTCAGGATTTTATGACGGACACAGAGGATCACAAACAAGAAAAGAAACTATAAAACGCATTCCTCGCGTCTGCAGTGAACTTGTTTACCTCTCTGGTGAGAAATGACCGCGGTACTTAGAAGACGGTACTGCTGCTGTGTATGCGTGGTCACACCTTTCTCCACTGGGTATAACTTGATCTAGGAAAGGCGCCATATGACCAAGATTGTCTGTTCGGCGGGTATATAATTATAGGACATACCCGAGAAGAAGAAAGAGGTTGCGGAGTATTAAATGGAGATCTCTCACAGTAAAAGGAAAAGAGTGAAAACTTGTGCGCTGGTTTAAGTGGGCGGTTTTAAAAACAAGTACATCTCGCTTTTCTGCCACAAGGGAATTCTCTAGGAAAGGTGGGTAGACTCACGGCAAAACAAATGCAGTCTCAACTGTCAATATGCTAGCTGCATAGAAAAGGGTGCATATGTAATGGTGACAGGGTAAATGGTGCAACATTTCGTGAATAAATAGTATTGTGCCGTTTGTTGTTGCTGCTTTTGCTGCTGCTACGCAGTGTAAAATTGTCTGGGGAATAGCACACCACCAAGCTGACAGCTTAAAAGGAAGGAAAAGAATGTTGTCACATATTTTACAAACTGCAGCTAATTTTGTGGAGGAGACGCCAAAAAGAAAGGGGAAAGTGGAGAAATTGGAGTGACATTTGATCAGAAAGTTTTTCCCGGGGCGGGTTGACTAGAGTGCACATGTGTATATAAATGTGTGTGTGTGTGTGTGTGTATTTTGTCGCTATGTAATCGTTGCCACCGCAACTCCTGTTTCTTTGCTGATTGGCAAATTCCCAATAAGTGCACTTTTGTAACGGTTATTTACGTGACAGGATGTAGTATCCTGAGACAACGGCGATACCCCCAATTCCCACACGTCCCATTCCCGATTTTGTCAATTCACTCAGTCAGTTTCCCAAGTAAATGTCGAGCTTTCGAGAAGTCAATATTTTATGACAATTTCATTTTCAGTTCATTGGCCTGGTTCCGTACGGTGGTGGTGTATTAGTTCTCGCTGGGTGTATGTATGCGTGTATGTGCGGCTTACCTCGATCTGATCCTCGTTTTAAGGTAAACCGTACCGGATCAATTTGAGGATTACACAGTTGCTACACAAATATACACAGTTGCTTTTTTCGCCGAATGACATGACATTGAGATTAATGGGCTTTTGTGTCTTTTGCATATACCTTTTTTGGTCAATATGTCGCAACGAATCCCATTCCATTTTAGAAATTGAAAACGAAACAACAATAAACAAACCTGTTATTCGCTTCTCCAACTTGCCATTTTCTTGGTCTACCGACTCGAATCGCAAAAGGTAGGAAAAAAATTTGTCTGGATTACCTTCAATATTCTGTAGTAGTACTTGTTGTCCTGCTTTATTTCCTGGGGCCGTACTAAACCCACAAAAAAGGAACAAGCATAATGCGGTGGAGTTTTGGAGAACGGATCAACCGACAGCTTATATTGCTGCGACTTTTGTGTGTGTGTGCGCGCACTATAGTACTTCTCAACTGGATAAAGTAAAATATGTATGAAAAAGCTGTAGTAGAACATATACGTTCATGTCGTGTGTGTATGTGTGCGTGCTTGTCCATATAAAGCAAGTAGCAAAGCTGTTCCTTCCATTTTTTCTCTGTCGTGCAACAAACAAACACACACTTTTTCTTTTCAATCTGTGTACTTTTCCTTCGTGTTATACTAAAAAGGCAGAAATAGAATCTTATAGGTTTGTTGTGTGAGGAAAGTATCTAAAAAATTCCGACCCGAATGTATATACTCCCACAGAAAAGTGGAAAGAGATCAAGTCAAGATGGGGAAAAGTCAGAGGAACAAAACGAGGAAGTCTATCTGTATGCACACATCTTTTTTATCCTTTTTTTCTCTCTCTCTCATTCTCTCTCTCTCTCTGCTTTAATGTGGGCACCGTATGGAATAATATTGTGTTGGTGTGCTGGCTCGTATATAATAAAAACGTACGGACAGACACAAACAAGAATATAACGTTGAGGCATGCCGACACGTATATAGAAAACAAGCGGTGGTGGCAATAATAATAAAAATTGCTACGAGCAAAGCAATATGATGATGACTCCAACAACCGTCATAATAATATGTATGGAATATTATAAAAAGAAAATTGCAAGGGTCCATTCGGAAAAGTGTACCGTTGTCGTCGCGCCATAAAATGGTCATGTAAGCTGCGCGCACTGCTCAATGCTGCTATAAAATGGAGCTCGTCTTATACAATTTAAATAGGCTGACAGAACAATGTCGTTGTTTATGGATGGTCCCTGTATTTTCCACAGCATCGCGATTTCAGATACGTGTTTGTATTGTCCTTGTACACTTGAGACTCTCTTCGTTTCGTGTACACTTCTTTCACTTGTGTTACTACTCCAACGGCTTGTGTAGTTTGTGTGTGGAATGTGGAATGAGTGGTGGTGGAGAAGCAAAACAACCAGACTCGTTTTCTCTCTCTTTCTCTACAATTTTTTGCTGAAATAATAAAACAAGAAAGTTTTATTTTTCTTTCTCTTCTTTGCTTCTCTTCTTCATCTTCCATTTTCTCCTAGTACAACTGGAATAAGCAAAAAATAGCAGCAGAGATACTATGTTACATCATAGAGCACAGGTTTATTTCCTTTTTTTGATGTTGCCAACTTTTTTGTATTTTTATTGTACTTTTGGCTATCATCATGTATTGCTTGTCCTGTTTTTCATAAAACGAGAAAAAAAGTAGACTACCACCAGACACACACACACATCACCTCTCTCTCTCCCTCTCTCTCAAGAATCTATTGGATTTTTATCGATGATGCGGGCAAAAAACGAAAATAATGTTTCTAGAAAGATTCATACAAAAGGAATGTCTGTAGATGTTTGGAGTTGAATGGGGATATTTTTGCTGAGTTGCTGTTGCTGGAAAAGTTGCTGGATCTGAAGAAAGTGTTTCTCGGTTGAAGAACGACAACGACGTAGTTCAGATTTCTTAAGATGATATTGATGATAAGAAGAGTATAAGTTAAAAGAGTGGAAGAGACAACAGCAACAAAAGTCTGTGTTGTTGTTGTCGACGTCGTTGGATTAAGTTTTTTTTCTCTCTCTCTGTAGTTTGGTTGTTTTCTTCGTTACGATATCTTATTCGATCATAAATTAGCCCGTAAAAACGACTCTGTCTCCTTCCTTCCGTTTTCTGCTCTCCCTTTTTTATTTCTCTGTGTGCTCAAGCAATAGAGAACCTATATTTTCTCCCGTGAACGACAACAAAAACCAAAGCTATTATTTTATATCTGGACGAGGATTTATTTATTTTTCTGTGTTCGTTATTTTTATTATTTCTTATCCCAAAACTTTCCATTCATTCCAGTCAACTTGGGGGAGAACCAACCTGTGTGTGAGGAGACGGCAAAAGGCGAAAAAAAATCTCCTCATGTCTGAAAAGTTGGAGGGATAAAGTGGAAAAGAAGGAATCAAACAAGAAAAGAAATTGTTTTGGTTGAATGAACCATGATGATGGCCGCTGGAGCCAGGCAGGGAAGTAAAAGAGGCGAAATGAAGGTACCTGGACTCTAGCATTATGTCCATGTAAAAATAATACACGTAACAATACAAAAGCATAGAGTACGCTCGCAAACGGGATGATGAAAAACTGGCGCGCCGTTTCAATTGAGAAATGTTTACCCAAAAATAGAAAATCCAGGCAAAGCGTAACAAAAACAAAACGTTGAAAATCAAAACACTGCTTCACCGCTAGCTTTGCCAGCCTGCCAACAACAACAAGAAAAAACGAAATATTGTAGGTTGATCGTACCTTATTCGCCGTATTGTACTGTAACGTCGTCGTGTGGTGTGATGGAAAAAAAAATGAAAATGTGCTATTGTTGTTTTGTTGTTATCTTCTCGCTTTCCGACTTGCTGGAATAGAAAATCTTTTTAAAAACTCCCCCTCTCGTCCCATTTCATTTTCTCACTTGATTAGGCTTTGCATACAGTTTTAAGTGAAGTCTATGTGGTTGGATATTGTGCCCTTGGTTTTGATTCCTTTAAATGTCCTGACTCGCAGAGTGTAGAATGTAGAATCTGCAGACATATCAGCAAGCAGGACAACTTTCGGTGAAGTTTCATTCCAAGTTTTCTGTTTCTTTAATGAAACTTGCAAAACGCACAACGGTCATTCTGTTGCTGCCAGTCCAACCAAACACAGATTGAACACAACGGGTGTGTAAAACCAACGTAATGGCGTCTTGTTTTTTAACTTTCCATTTTATTTATTTTTCGGCGAACTACAATCTACAATACGAAAATGTTAAACTTGTGTTGTTGTAATCAGTGTCTTAGCATCTCGGTCCCGATTTTCTCAGTCGACCACCAACCAACTAAAATGAAAGTGAGAAAGTGAGCCAAAAGTCAAGCG
Source organism: Callyntrura guangdongensis (assembly GCA_027744295.1). Classification (NCBI taxonomy): domain Eukaryota; kingdom Metazoa; phylum Arthropoda; class Collembola; order Entomobryomorpha; family Paronellidae; genus Callyntrura; species Callyntrura guangdongensis. The sequence goes on from JAHZNB010006448.1 coordinate 22,790, forward strand.
ATTTTGTTTAACGCCACCCTTGGCGATAGTGACACCCATAAGACATGTCATGTGTTGTGTATGTGTGTTTACTTTAGAGGAACATGCAAAATCCTACGATCATCTTTGTTACTATCATGATGCTAATGATGATGAAAATGAGACTTCTTTGTGAAATGTAAAACTAGGATAAAATAACTACAATAGGCTCACGTGTTTGTTTCCTAGCGTTGTGAATTTAGTAAGCTTCTGTATGCAGAGGAATGAAATACCCATGTAGTGAATATGGGAACTGGCAGAAGTGGTTTTGGCAGCAGCGTCGCTAGGTAAACTATAAAATGCTGGGCATAGTAAAAAGTTTGTCATCATGATAGTATTGTATTTAAGTTTGTCCCTGTTGTTGTACTCTTCTTGATTCCTTGTCGGGCTCTTTTTAATGTTCAGTCATGAATGAACATGCTTCGCAATCTAAATGACTTTCTCTGGAGAAAGGGAGAACGAAGGCATTGTAAGTTGTAAGGCAGGGTTACTGGAACAACATGGGACAGAAAGTTTTGTAGGATTGCAGAAAAGATAGTGGTAGTAGTAGTACGTATGTAGTAGCAACGACACAAAATTTCTTCATACTGAAAGAGTTAGTAGTAGTAGCAAGTACCGAGAGATAAGGAGAGAAGAACGAACAAGCCCTCCAAGAAGGAGGAATAATCCAGGGAATAACATGTCCCTTCAAAAGGTTCATCGTGTACATACGAATGAGATAGAATGAGCAAAGACGACAAAGGAAAACAAAAGGACTTTCAAAACAGCAGCAGTCAGTGCACCAGGAGCCGAAGAACGCAAAAAAAGATAATGAGTTTGGTAGTTAAAGCTCAGCAGCACAGCCTCTATATCTCGTCTAATCTTGGCGTATGGGTTTGCCTCTTTTTTAAGGACCTTTATACGTACACTTTTAGGTTTCTTCGCCTTGGGTCCCGTCGGCAGAGAAACAACAGATAAAAAACCGTGATGGAAACAATAATGGCGCAATGAAGAAACAAATAAAGGGAAAATGGGGAAAACTTGCCGGGGAAGTTGTACATGATCTTGTTGGTATTCTCATTATCCGCTAAAAACCAAACATTTATTTATTATTGTTGGTAGATTTCTTATTGGAACGGCATACACACGGCTCACACTTGTGTACTTGTGTGCACATATTGCATTGTTGTGTATTTTTTTCTTTGGGGCTCACCAAAATCAACCCTTAAGTTTGCCAGTTGTTGTGTCTTCCGTTTGCTGACTTTGTTTACCCAGTTTCTGTCACAACTGATTTCAGTTTGAATTTTTCTTTTTGTGCCTTTTGTCACAAGTTTCCCGGTTGCGTTTCTCATTGCCATGCGGAATCATGGCTGATAAGTTACCATGGATAGTATCGTCATCGTAGTGTACGTGAATACCACCACCACCCCACAGGAAACAAATAACAACAAAAATCGCACTCATTCCCAAAATAGAGCGTGTTTTTTTGTCAAGCCGCGTAACTTTATTTTCAAGAACTGTAAAACAAAGGCATATCCTGTTTTTTGCTGTTGTCTGCGTGTTATTGACTACCAGCAAAGTTGCACGAATGATGATGATGTATTTTCCTTGAAGAAGTGTAGTGTAGCCCCACAATAACGACCAACTCGGGATGTCCCATGGACTGCATCGTGAAATGCAGAAAGTACAGAGGGAGAAGAAATTTGTTTCTTTTTGTTATGTAAACAAAAAGCTCACAATGTAAGTAGGAAAAAAAAGTTCAAGACAAGTCACAGTCACCAGCAGGCGAGAGGAAAGAAAGTCTCTCCGCTCTCCAAGTTATACATACATACATGCTTGGTTGATGGTGTTTGATGTAGCGTGTTTGTTACATAAACACTACTAGAAAAAGAAGAAGAAAAGTTGTGTGTGCCACAATAGTAACGAAGACTGACTCGCACTGTCAACTTTTTTCTTCTCTTTTTCCCCTTTCTACTCTGCTTTTATGTCCCATTTACTTTCCTTGCATTGTCATTCCCTTTTGTTTATTACACGAGGAGGAGGGAGAGGACCAAAAAAGCTGCTTTGTTTGCTGTATTAGGTAATAAAACAGGGCACAGATGATTACACACGCACATCAGTATAATATGTGCTACTAAACAGCACATAACGCGCAGTATCTCCCTTCACGCGTGTGTTTTCTGTGTGTTGTTTTCTTTCCGGAGATGACGAATTCGTACAAGCATGAAGAAGTGCAAAGAAAACAAAAAAATGTGAGTAAAAGGAAACAGTAAAAGTAACTTTTCTTTGCATTTTTTTCCTCGGAAGAAATAAAACAGGCAATAAAGTGTAAGTGTAATCAAAACATAGCCAAATTGCTGCGTAACTTTCATATCCTTCATCCGCTTCTGCTGTAGATAACGCCAGTTGCCTTCACCTTGAATATGTAATAACAACGTATGGGAAAATATTTGTTTATGCGTGTGTATTATCATTTATGTGAATCTCTTCTTTGAACATTATCGGTTTTAAAGTTTACCGTAGTAGTAGTATGTATATATGGTAGTGTTGCCAAGTCTAGAGGAGAAAGCCCTGGAGAAGGAAAATACAAAGATATGAAAATGAGTTTCTGTTTGATGTTGTTGTTATTCCTCCTCAGACCTATCGCCTGCCGACTGGCAAGATTGTCTACTAAATTTTCTCCGAGTTTTGTCTTGTTTCGGAGCGTCTCGTTGTTGTCGGCGTCATGAGGGAACGCCATTTCTAATCAAGCTAGCATAACAACGCATACTGATCTATGATCCTTGTTATTTATATGAAAGGGAAAATCCCCACTGCCATAAATCAAAAAGAGGTTAATTTAAAAGGATGACAAAGCGAAAGGGAGAAGGAAACTAGATAGATGCTTCTTCTTCCACTATCTTTCCCTCGTGCTTCTCTTTACAGCAACAACAAGATCGTCGTCGTGTCTTTCTCATCCCCCCTTTTTGAAAAGAAAAAAATAACGACATGACATTACTTACATGGCATTTCGTAGCGCGACAGCGTAATAAATATATTATATATCACCAGCATCGTCGTCGTCGTCGTCACCACAACGTCTTCCAATTCATTCGTTTTTTGATAAATTTAGAAAATTCATCGAGGAGTGAGTGTACCGTGTACCAATCTGTATCTTAGGTTTCCATTTCGTTTTGACAACCAACCTGTCTGTGGCATCCCTATAAAGGGCAAGTGCCACCGTTGTTCGTTCAAACTTGCTTTTTTTTCAACCCCACTTATTGCTCACCACAACAGCAGCACGTTGACTGGGTGGGAGTGTGTAAGTTTTTAGTCGACAAAGTTATATTTCTATTTACTAAATTGGCGTAAGTACATATCTTCCCTCTGACAGACAAAACGATCCCACTGGCAATTTTGAAAGGATCAGTCACACAACAAATACACACAAATGTATTCACTCTATTTCTCAACCCCCTTTTCCCTCCCCTCTTTCCAGCATCATTGGCATCTCCATTTTCATTGACAGCAAAACCCACGTTCTCTTTCACGTTTTCTCTTTCAGTCGACCATTTTATTTGGGGTTGAGTGGTGTATACACAGACATTTTATAAATAAATTTA
>JAHZNB010006449.1:0-30163 GCA_027744295.1 Callyntrura guangdongensis
TATTCATTTCCCCTCAAATCCTCCTCCTCCGTGCTTTTATTTAAAAAACCGTTACAACCTCCACGCTTTAAATTGACTACTACCTATACTTAAATGTTACCTTCCTTCCGTAGCGTGTGTATCTCCCCTGTTCACTCACAAGAAAACGTCTTCATCCCCCATCAATATAATTTACGAATTTCTAACAATTTTCTAACATATAATATTATTCTGTTCATAATTTTACCTCCATAAATTTTCTAATGTTTGCGTGCATCTGCGATACTTGCACACTTTTTTAACCATTTAATGGGACTGGGCTAAGACTGCGCTAAGACTCAAGTGTGCAAAAGGAGTAGCTACCTAATAGTAACGCTATCCCCCGTAAAAATGTTTATCCATAATAGCTGCATTCAACTATTCACCACCGCTAGTTCTGAAATTACATTTCATTATGTATTACTACGGTAAGTGCCTCTGCTTCGTTTTGACGTTTGCTGTACATTTGCACGGCAGCCTGCACGATAGGTAGGTCAGAGAAGAAAGCTGTTATCATCACCCACCACGACTACTACATCATAAATTATGAATACCACAACAACAACCGTCAAGAATGAGGATGAGGACAAAGGCAGCAGCAGCATCAAGAGAGATAGGTTGACAGGTATTATAATTATAAGCAGTGTTTATACCACATGTCACACATATGCACTGCGTTTTGCACTTTCTATGAATATAACTATTTGTTGTGTCGTTTAGGGCTTGTACTTGCAGTAATCATATATGAAGTATTTAGTAGTTAATGAGATTGACTTTCTGTCTGTCTGTTGGTGGTCGGTCTGTCAAGACGATAACTTTTGAATGAAAACGAATTTTGAATTAGTTCGAAGATGGGGGTTTGAGTTCAACCCCCTGGGGGTGGTGAGCGGGGTTTCACAATTTTTTTTTCAAATGACAACCATAAGCTGAAACTCGGTACATACATACACACAATGGATAGTTATGACGTTTTCAAAGTTTGACCCAAAATGATTGACCCCCCAGGGGGCGTCAAAGTTTCATCATCATTACCATAGTGGTTTATGGAGAATCTCATCATCATCATCTATTCGATTCTTTCAGTAGTTGTGAAATAGGGTTTATACCCTTCTCGTTCGATATGCAACGGTAGAAAATATATTTTTTCCTGCTGTTGTTGCCTCTAAAAATGGTTCAATGACAAGATGTAGTGGAAAATGAAAATTACACACAATCTTCGAGAGTCGTATTTACATTCCTTCTCGCTGCGTACTTCTTGCTGCACAACTGAGCAGTTGCTGTACATGAGTGCACTGTATAATGTAGACTTTTGAGCGCTCAACAAACCCAATGATTATTTCAGACAGTAGTCGCATTATGTACTGGTAACAGCGAACAAAGCCAACAACTTTATGAGGATAACAGCTAACCCACATATTTGAGACGCGAAGCAAAAAAATGCAAATGACAGTTCCTTTTTGACAAAGAGAAGCACTCAGCGGGTGCTGTTTTGCCCTGTCTGCGCCCATCATTCAATTTGAGGAGGAAGAGGGAATATAATGTGAATATAATATAAAAAATTATCTGAATAATTTGTAACTTTTGTACCATTTCGCGTGTTCCGTAGCGGAGTTTCGTGTTGTCAGTTGTTGTAAAGAAGTATGATGCTATTGAATAGGTAAAAATTTATTGACTTGATGGCCTATCCATTATGGACTTTGGCTTTTTGGACTTTATTTGCTGAGACAGTATTAGTCGTCATCATGGAACCGGGCTAGGGGGAGTAATGTTCAACACAAAGAGGGGAAAATTTTGGGTTTTTTTTGTTTCTTGTGAGAGCTCATCGTAAATCAGTGCCGTGGTGGGATTTGTTAAAAGAAAAAAGGTCAGCATTTTGAAAATGGGGATCATCAAGGGTTCTCGGACTTTGCTGCTCGGGGCCCTGTTTCTTGCTGTAGCTATTCCGTACCTGTCTCACATGTGCCCTTTGCTGGCCAAGTCTACTCCAGTGATAAATATAACAACCGGACAGATTCAAGGGAGAGTAGGCTACTCCCTGCGGAGTGGCAAGGAATATTGGCAGTTTCTCAGCATTCCTTACGCTGAAGCCCCGTTGGGAGCAAGGCGCTTTCAGCCAGCGGTTCCAGTGCAACCCTGGGAGGGAGTGAAGCAAGTGGTGAAATATCCCCCGTACTGTGTTCAATATGATGCGTTAGTGCTGCAGGTGGTACAAGGTGTGGAAGACTGTTTGTTTGTAAACGTGTTTGTCAGTAACCCACGTAAGGTATAGTAGGAAATAACAAAAATAAGTACTAATGAAGTAAATAAATGTTACGTAATGGTAAATGGAGTCATTTGTGTGCTTCCAGGAGCAGTTATCTTCTCGGAAGTCTGAAGTGATTGTTTTCATACACGGCGGAGGTAAGCATTCAGAAATGGTGGTCATAAAAATACAACGAAATTTTCAAAGGGGGTCACAAAGCTATGTCTAGTAGTACTAGTAGTACAGAGAGAGAGGAGGGGGAGGGGTCTCTGGTGGTTATTTTTTATCAACACTACAACTCAACTAATAAACTAATCTAATCATAACCTAATCGTAGGATACCTTAGCAGTGGTTCTCGTACATACCATCCTGACTTTTTCATGTCATTTGATGACATTGTCGTTGTTACCTTTANACTCAACTAATAAACTAATCTAATCATAACCTAATCGTAGGATACCTTAGCAGTGGTTCTCGTACATACCATCCTGACTTTTTCATGTCATTTGATGACATTGTCGTTGTTACCTTTAATTATCGTCTGGGTAAGTGTTGGGATGCCACCAGTAGTATTTTGATGTCATAGTGGAAGAACTCCAATCAGGTATTGTAACTTAATTTGGCGTAACCACAGGTCCTTTTGGGTTTTTAAACTTGGCCAGCCAGCAGGAAACTAGGGACACAAACATGCGACTTCCTCGTGGTAACATGGGTCTGAAAGACCAAACACTGGTGCTTCGCTGGATTCAAAGTAATATTGGGGCGCTTGGGGGCGATAATAGTAAAATAACTTTGATGGGTGAATCCGCTGGAGGTTAGATTCGACCTAGGTGGGGTCAGTAAAATTTTTCCGTTTTTTTCGCTAAAAGTTGATCTCAATCAATCAGAATTGTTTTGATAATTTTTAGCTGCCTCAGTGCATCTTCACATGCTATCACCTCAGTCTCAGGGACTCTTCCACAAGGGAATCGCTCTCTCCGGGTCGGCTTTTAATCCATGGGCGTTATCCACAGACGTGAATCGAGTCTCCAGGCAATTTTCTCGAGCTCTCGGCTGTCCTTTGGAAGATAAGAATAAGCTTATGGAGTGTCTACAAAGCGCGGATGCGGGGAAAATGGTACAACTGCAGAAGGTGCTCCAGGAGCCTACCCTAGAAAATGACATGCTGGTGCCATCCGTCGAGCTGGTGCAGACAGAAGATACCTTTTTGGCGGAACATCCATTGGACATTTTTACAAAAGGTGGAGGGGCAAAGATTCCATTCATTTTGGGAGTCAATTCTGGCGAAGGTGGACTTATAACTGCTCGTAAGACACACATATACAACACTTAAATCCATTAGGTGTGACCAGCGGTCCAACAAAGTAATCTTTTAAATTATTTGGCTGTCCAGGTTTCGATGCCGTGCCCTCCATTGTACAAAAGCTGGATAAAATTTGGCGTGCCAAACTCATATCATTTGCTTCCGCATCCGAGGACACCATGACTCCTTCCGTGGCGAAAAAAATCCGTTGCTATTACTTTGGCAGCAATGCTAGCTTCAGTTCTTTGACACCTTCCGCTTTCCAAGAAAGCTTGTCCCGACTGAGCTCTGACTTCCTCTTTTTTATCCCCGTCCACAAGGCTGCATTACAACATGCCCGCAGCGGAGCGCCCACATATCTCTACCATTTCGACTACCAAGCCACTATGCTTCCCAGCACGTACAGTGGGTTTCGCGCTCTCACCCCTAACGACTGGCTAGTCCCCTCATGGATCAAGGTAATCTCTACCATGATCTTTGACTGGATTGTGGAACACACCTTGGGTTCAACCCAGGGACCTCGTCGATTTGGTGTATCTCACGCCGAGGACTTGTACCAGACTTGGAATTTAGAGGGACTCACTGGATATTTTACCTTGGGAGACACCTACTTCTCCAATGGCTTGGTGGAAACTTTTGTGCAGTTTTCCAGGAATAAAAACGACTCGTGAGCCCATTTGAAAAATAGTAATCTTCTCATTGAAAACTTGCCAAAAAATTGACTTGGTTTGTATTTATGTCTTAGGTCACCCCTTTCGTTTCAAGGTGTGGAATGGCCACCTTTATCCAATGCTGATGTGGCTGCAACCAACTCTGATTATAAGCCTCTACCGTGTATGCTCATGGATAACAGTCATCAACCAAAAATGGTTCTAGAGCCGTACAGGGATCGGCTCCAGTTTTGGAAATCATTGGGAATTTGAAAATCAATTAATTTCTCCACGATACTTTTTTTACATGCACCGATATGCACCCGTATAAGACTGATGATACGTAATGACAACTGAATTTTTCTTAGTTGGTATACAAAACTAAAGTTGTAGCACAAAATTTTCGAATTCCAACAAGGCAACTCCAATTCCAATTCGTATTGCAACTTTAATTGTACGTACTCAAACTTATTTATTTAATTACAAACCGGTTAATTTAATTACGCATATCCCAAATTACCATTATTTAAAATGCTAGGTACATTCATTAAATCTTTTACATAATTTACTTTAAAATAAAATGTTTTTGTGCACGCTCAACTGAACTGTTTATTTATCCACAAGCTTCGCGGTCATAAACTTGATGGTCGTCAAGTTTCCTAGTCTCCCTTCCACAACGTCACCCTCCTTCAAGGCCCCAAATCCATCCGGCGTTCCCGTTAAAATCACGTCGTATGGTTCCAAGGTCATGTATTTGCTAACGTATGCAATTAACTGCTGCACGTTAAAAATCATGTTGCTGGTGCTATCACTCTGAGTCACCTCCCCATTCACTTGGCATTCCAGGGGAACGTTATTTGGATCCGGGATCATGGACTTGGGAATAAATTCACCCACGGGACATGCAGTATCGAAACCTTTTCCAATTTCCCACGGCAAACTTTGATTACCCGACTGTTTCTGGGGTCAAAATATGTTTTTACAGTTAGCTTGAATATGACGTTACAATATCTTTAAATGACTCTTACAATAAATTCTTTCGCGGTCATATCCAAAGCAAGAAAGTAGCCGGCCACGTGGTCTAATGCCTGTGACTCTGGAATTGCCTTTCCTCCCGATCCAATGACGACGCCCAACTCTAACTCGTAAAATATAGTGCCCAGGGAGCTTGGAAGCTGAAAATTAAAAAAAAAACTCTTTATTTCTTCAAAATCTTCTTTAAAATGTTGAAAAATGTGGTCACACGTGAAACCTGAATAAGCTGTCCTTCTCTAATGTACGAAGTGGAAGGCTTGAGAAACACAATCGGTTTTTTTGGAACGGGGAAACTCTTTGCCAGTTCAATTTTGGTCCATCTTTAGATACAGGATACCAGTATATTATTTAAAAAGTTCATTGTTGCATAATTGCCGTTTTGTACAAAAATGTGCATAAATTTTTTTACCGATAATTTCTTCCAATTCCAATAATTTTCTTGCTGTACTTGACAAACTGGGAAAAATCTTGTGGAGGCGGGGACGAGCCGAGTATCATTTTACCCCGAGTCAGTTTTTCGGTGTTTTGACAAACAGATTCCGAACACTGATCACAGTAGCAACATGCCCAGTCAAAATCATTTCTCTCCTTGGTCCCATTCTATACGTTGTGATTTTCATAAAAAATTTAATTTTAATTTAATGCTATAATAATCATTTCTGAAGGTAGCTTGTACTATCCCTTACTGTTTCCAAAAACGACACATGCTCTGCGGTCGAAAAGGCCCGGAGTTCCTTCTCGTTCTCGTACCTCCACAACCGCACCGTGCACCCATTTTCCACAGCTACAGACCTAACCTTATGAGGACTCAATCCCAGCTCAATTTTTCCTGTGGATCCCGGAAAATCCAAGGAAAATGAAGCCCCTTTAAAATGCCAGTCACGATATACCATCGCACACGAAGCCAATGATGAAGATGAGGTGGGCACTTGAACAGGATAACCTTCTGTGACCTCCGCAGTTGGAGCGTCCCCATCGATTTTCAACTTTCCTGAGGACAACTCCGCCGGATGATCAGATTTTGGCAGAGGTATAATATCAAGCGGATTCAAAAAAGAGCAGTGACAATCAATAGAACGAACACTGGTGTGAATAGGCGTTGTCAAAATATTCCTTTCTTCTCCAGATATATCCGGATTACTTTCCGTCCACTGGGCGCAGTCTCCCTGTAAATGTTTTTCATTACACAGGATTACTGTACAATTTGGTTGGGTAAGTTTCACAGATTGAATAACGATTCCTCTAGCATCCTTGGTGGTCCCATCACTGGAAATGGACTTGGGATGGAACAATAGATTCGTTTCAAACACTTTTACTGTAGGACCCAAACTAAGAAGGGGGTCTGGACCGGTAAAATTTACACCAGCGTACAGTAAACAAATGTTTTCATCCGGGACCTCTGCTGCTGGAGAAGGGCTAGGAGTGGTGGTAGTTGTAGTCGTCGTTGAAGAGGGGTTTTGTGCTGCTGCCTGTTCCTGTGCCTTGGCAACCAATTTTGTCAACAGGTCTTCATCGGCCTGGACACTGGACACTAGAAGCACACAAAACAATGAAAGAAACACGAGATACTTGGCCATATTTGATTTTTCATGTGAACCGACACTAGCAGCTATTCGCCAGATTTTTCCATCTTGCTCAAATGCTCCTGGTGGAATGGCGCTCTCACGTTCCACATTTCAGACAGAACCCCACCACAACCGTGCACTTTTGCATTGGGGTTCTTCTTACACAGACATTTTCCATTGTTGTTGTCACACGTCGTTTCTCTGCACGGACAGGTCACATTCACACTTGTTATGTTCAATAGTGATTAATGATTAATATTGAATTATTTACACAATGTACAAAAAGTCCTGTCTTGTCACATCATCAAGTATACCGAATCAAATTTACATACACGACAATGAAAAAAACGTAACGAGTTACAAGTTATTACTCATAAAAAACCAGTAGCTTAATAATCAACGGACCATATAATATGCAATCCATTTAGCAATATCATTCAGTCAGTAGCCATAACAAATTGCAATGCACGACATCATTATATAAAACCCATAAAACACGAGGTACATTAATTTGTATTCCTGAAGTACCAGTGAATTAAGTTTTTCGTACATGGTCACACACAGTACTAATTTGCCAGCTTACTCCATGCAAAAGCCATCTTGTATAACGACACTGCACTGCTCAGTGTTAGTAGCCACATCAGTAAAAAAAAATGACATGAGGTAATGAATTACAAAGATATGCGGATGGATTGCAGTGATGTCTAAAAATTGTCAATTTTATATGATAAGATGTATGTAAAAATGCTATTCATGCGTGTAGTCGTACAGAAGGTATTGTAACGTGCCCTGAAGTAATTTTATGGGTTTGTTGACAATAGCGAAACCAATTTGCTAATACAGTGTGCGTTTGTAGTTTTACTTAGTAGTTGTGTAGTTGTAGTAGTAGTAGTGCAGCAGCAAACAGTTTTTTGAAGCTCTCTTCTGTATGTAGGTCAACGTCAGTACCAACCAAATGTGTAGGGTCTCTTGCTTATCTAAAAGGATTTCAACGGCTTCTTCAAGGGGTACTTTTTGTGGTAGGAGGTGGTGGTTCACGCTATGCAGTATCTCTTTGTCGCGTTTGTTCTTGTTGGCGTCATTTCATGCATGTAACAGAAGGTGTCTTTTTTAAGCCCCTTAATTTTTTTGTTGAGAATTGCATGGTCAGGCGATAGTAGTGGTTGCATAGTTGCATGATGGTGCATTAGGTACGTGCTATTATTGGTTGAGCAAAACAATGAATCGAAATTCGGGATATTACAAAAATGAAAATGCTGGTTGAAATTTGAATGAACGTGTACACTATCTGAAATTAAAAACATATTTTTTTTAGAAAACTGTATTTGGTTATACTCATGACTCGTAAGGAAGGATAGTTTTAAAGAAATAAAGGGAGAATAGGTTGCAGTAGTATTTAATTTGATTATGAAATTTTAGTTTGAATAGTATACTATTCAAGTTTGAAGTGTTATATGAAATTTAAACGTTTCACGATATAAATTTTCGAGCTTGGTCATTGACCTTTAAAAATATTTTTTAAATACTATTCTAAGAGTAATATGGAATTCCTGAGAAAAATCTACGTATTCGGGGTTTCAGCCAAGTTGTGGAGTGAATTGAATGACACTGATTACTCTTATTTTAGATTTATTTGAAAATGTATAACAATAAACTTGCGATACTTGTAGCAGTAGAGACACCGATGAAAGCTTTGTATTAATACAAGCTGATTGAATTGATAAATGCTTGATATTTTGGCTTGTCAGTTGAGATAGTATCGCTATACAAAATTTGAGCTAATTTGGATAAAGTTTAATTTTTTACCCCCAAAATGACCCAAGAATGACAAAATGAAATTAAGGAAGCGTAGATAAGCAAATTCATCACTGATCACATCACATTTAACATTACATGATTTAAAAAATAAAATGACATTTATTCTCATCCTTTCTTTCTTATTTTTATGAAATAGTGAAGTCGCCTTCCGGTTCATGAGATTGCAACAACGTTATTTGATACAGTTTAAAACTTCATATCTTCGTTTGAATTCACGCGATCTCCATGTGCCTTTTTCTTATGCAGATTAACAGATCCACGCTGATTAAAACCTAAAACATCAATTAAATTGCTTACAGAGCCCACGTCTTCCTCACAGTTTAATAAATACAATTCGTTTAGTTTTCATGATTATTTATATACCTTTCCCACATATTTCACAGGTGAACGGCCGCTCTCCCGTATGGATCCTTTCGTGATCTTGCAAGTACTTAAGATAAAGGAACGCCTTCCCACAAAATTGACATTTGTACTTCTTTTCTCCGCCGTGTATAATTGAATGTCTCTTTAGACCCGCTTGACTCGTAAACCCTTTTCCACACTCTTCACAAATGAAACTAAGTTCCTTAGAATGTACAATTTGATGTCTCCTCCAAAGCGATTTACTTCCAAACATTTTGTTGCAAATTCCACAAGGTATACCGGTGCCTTCATGTGTCGCTGATATGTGTATGCGTAGCATACGAGGATCCAGGTACTCCTTGTCACAGTACTCACATTTATACTTTTCAGCGCCATGAGCCAAAATCCGATGACTATTTAAGCCATTCACACTCCGGAACAATTCATTGCACTCCGAGCAATGAATCGTCTTTTCATCCGTGTGAACACGTTGATGAACTTTTAAACTTCCGAGACTTATATATACTTTGTCACACTGGGAACACGCATGAGGATTGGTGTGGATGAATCTGTGCCTCTTAAACCGGGCAAGTTCAAAATATTCTGCATTGCAGTTCGCTACCTCACAAATGTATTTTGTGCCCACCTGGTGTTCTTGATATAAATGTTCCAACAATCTCGTTTTCGTATTGACTGGTTTCGAACAAAGATCACATTCTAAGCGGCCCCTACCGTGTGATCTTAAATGTTCCAAGTATCTTTCTCTGGTGGTACAGCAAAAGGAGCAGTTAATACACCTAAAAATTTTGTCACTGTGAGTCCTCACGTGAGCCTCAATCTCTGGAAAAGGTATTCTCTCATTACAGGAGTCACAGACAAAACTGTACTTTCCTTGGTGACCCTCCATGTGGAATGTGTAAAGTTGTTTACAGATAAACGATTTGGAGCACTGGTCACAAGTGAGTTGAGCAGATTGGTCACCACTAGAATTTCGCAACGTGGTTTCGTGTTCATTAACCAGGTGTTCTTCATATTTAAACGATTTATAGGTGGCGTATAAACACAGTTCACAAACTATCTTGCGATGTTTCGTCTGCTTCTTTTTCTTCCTCCTAACTTTCTCATTGTTCATTTTACTTGCTTCCTTTATTCGTTTAATGCACTTGCGTGGTCGTTTCCTTGAGCGATTGCCAACTTTTTCTTGGCTACTCCGTGTGGTCTTGGAGATCATATAATTCACAGTTGGGCGTTTTCGTTTACTCGGCGGCTCTTGAATTTCTACCTTAAACTCTACTGGGGATGCAACTTTCCTTCTCAATTTCAACTTTGGAACTATTGTGGCAGAGCTAGTGGTCAAAAGTGAATCATTGTATTCTGAGTTGAACGCATTCATGTCATCGTCATCGTTAAGCTGATCAGAAAAACCATCGAAATCATTGCAATTAGCATCATCAACAGTTGTTTCTGCTTTCACGGTTACATTGAAATCTTCGACACTTATATGTCTGGGATGGCAGATAGCATACTTGTCAAGGATAATGCATGGCACATCCGCTGATTCCTTTCCTGTATTTTATCGTACATTTTGTTAATTTAGTAATTACAAAAGGTAAGTAACGTTTGGAAGAAAATATTTAAAAAAAATAACGTCGGTTCTGTAATATACCTTTTTCATCCACAGCAATTTGGAAATCAGCAATGAACTCCAGTAATTTTTGTAAGTCTCCTGAGGCAGCAGCATCTGTGGCCTTATATTCTACTGCTGTCGTCATTAAAGATTTCAATGTTTTGCACAATTCCTCCCCATGGCTACCTTTCACAAAATATTGTAAAATTTTTCTTTTGAACGATTTCAGTGCATCGACGATTTTCATTTGTGTCTTTTCCAGTTCTCGATGAAGCTCAGCTATTCGCTTTGATTCATCTTTACATTTGTCGCATTCTATAATTTCTGGGATATCATCTTGGTTCAATGGTTTTTTCATGCTATCCTCCAGCATTGCTTGAATATCTTTAATTAGTTGTTCATTTTTGTTGTTTCTCGTATCTAATAAATACTTTAGTAAAATGTTAAGATTTCCCTTCGTCACGCCAGAACCACTATAATTTCTTCGTTGGAAATGAACAGGATTACAAGAGAGACAGAAAAAACATCGAAAACCCTCTAGTTTTTCCCCGTTGCTTGGGCACCCCGAATTCATAGTGAGTTTCCCTGTGACTGCTAACGTCTTCTTAACGTCGTTTTGACTGAGAGGGTTCGTCGTAGCACAACTATTTTTCGTGTTGTCGCCACGTCGAAGAAAATAGCTTACAAGAGATGGTGAACATCCTAATATCTCTGCTATTTTTCCTTGGTTCAACCCAGACGATTTCAACTCATGTATTTGAGCGTGTCGAGAATCGGAGGAAATTTGTTTACCCCTGCCTCTACCTCGCCGCATTTTAACAACGTGTCTGTCACCTGTAATAAGTGTGATAACAACATATGAATTACAAATACATGATGTGATTAGATTAGCTAATGTATTGTTGCTACTCACTCGGTTCAGTAAATTCTTCTGTAGCCTTTATCTGGCATTCCCAATTATTCTTTCAGTTTTCATTAGCCAGGCGTCGCTTATGACGAGGTTATCATACATACTTGCTGCTGCTGGTTGAATAAAATCACTGAATTGTTACCCTTTTGTCTGAAGGTCTAAAAGTTTCCATTTTACCGTGGGTGTATGGTGTTTAGTGATGCATTAACAAATTCGGGTTTTTAAATTTTCTAAATTAGAACCAATAAACGACACTAGTACCAGTTGTTGTTGTTGATTAAATGATTGTGATTGTACATGGATATATATGAACTGAAAACAAACACTTTTTCGAATTATTGTCATGATTTTTCTAAAATTAAAAATTCAACCTTGTCTGTTTGTGAAAGCAGAATTAAATACAGCCACAAGAAAAGCACCGACGAACGAACACAAGCCCAACAGCCATTATTACATAATAATAAACATCATCAGACGATTCCTTACAGTACAGTATAGTCAGCTGTGCTGTACTTTGATCTGATCTGTGTTGTACATGTTTTTACTTTGTTGTTTGTAAGTTTGTTTTGTTTCAAGAGCCTCAAAATCAAGACCGCGACGCGACCTGCGTCATGCTCATTGAATGCAATGCATATGCATGTAGTTATGTTTAGGTATGTAAAATTTACCGTCGTGTGAAGATGCATCAAACCGGACCTCTTATTATCATCTCTTAATTATCGGGGAAATAAAGAGGTCATCAGTCGTGCCTGATGTAAATTTGAGGGACGAAAATTTTTGAATGGACGAACAATGCATCTCCCTATTATGTTAATTTTAGTTTATGAAATTACCATGTTGGAATAGTAGTCGTCTTACTAGTCGTCGACCTACGAGACATTACAGTTATATTACAGTTCATTCCATTATACAATGCCTGACAGTAAGCATCACGATGGCTGACGAAGACAGGGTTCTGTTGGACGACTAATGACCTCTTTTTTCCATTTTTCCCGATAATTAGAAGATGATAATAGGAGGGTCGATTTGATGAATTTACCAGGTACGGAACCAATATTCCCTTAAGTTTATGTTTAGTTTAGCGTGGCAGGGACTTCCTATCAGAAAGGGGTATGGTTTTTTGTCAAATATTCTAAAAACGCCATATAAAATCCTTTCCGAATCTCCTGTTTACCGTTAAGTAAACTTTTATTGGTAGTTTAAAATGCCATCATCTCAACCAAATTAGCGCCTGATACTTATTTTTAGTCTTAGAACTTTAGTACTAAATTTCTTGCAGAATTAAATTTTATACAATTGTAATATAAACGGTGAAAACATTTTCAACAATAAAAGATTAACATCGGTAGATGCTTTCTATGCCAGATGCTAGACTATTGGGAAAACATGTTTGAACTCTTTTATTTACTAAATGGACATTGATTACTACCACCCATACATCTACTGCCACTATAGTCTGTAGTCTACAGGTACATAGAATTATACCAAGAAAGTATAAAATTAATCACGTAAAACCAACGCATCTCAATTTATTTATCCTCGTTAGTAAAAAAAAATATTATGCAAAATTATACTTTTACCACGAAAAAGCAAATTTTGAAAATTCTCTAATCGGCTCATAATCTGCTATAAGAGTATACATACAAGGTTAATTAAAAATCATTTTTAATTCTTGATTGAACCCTTTCGGTGATCCGGATGAGCTTTTCTCCTGTGTAAAGTAACGGATCCACGTTGAGTAAAACCTTCCAGAAATATAAATGTTGCAAAATTAGTACGGCAAACAAACCCACCTATTTCTGATGTTCGAAATTTCAAGAAAATGATTTTAATACCTTTGCCACATATTTCACATGTGAACGGCCGCTCCCCAGTATGGGTCCTCTCATGATCCTCTAAGTATTGGGAAAAAAGAAACGCCTTCCCGCTGTATTCAGTGGCATGCACAGTTTGATGTTTTCTCCAAAGCGTTTTACTACCCAGCACTTTGTCACACTTCCCACAAGGGATTCCCGTGCCTTCATGTGTGGTGACGGTATGGGCACGCATCATGCTACTAGACATGTACTCTTTGTCACAATATTCACATTTATACTTTGCAGCGCCGTGGACTAATATTTTGTGAGAATGAAGAGTATAGGTGTTACGAACGACTCATTGCATTCGGCACAGTTAAACACCTTTACACCAGTATGTGATCTTTGATGAACTTTTAATTTGGTGTTGTCGCCATACACCTTTCCACACTCTGAACACACGTGAGGATTGGTGTGAACGTACATGTGGACCTTTAAATGCGCACGGTTGAAAAATTCCTTATTGCAATTCTCCACCTCACAAACGTGCTTTTTAACCACCTGGTGCTTCTCATACAAATGCTCTAGTAGTTTTGCTTTGTTACGGTAAGGTTTTGAACATAGATCGCATTCCAGTCTACCCCTGCCATGATAACTTAAATGATCTAAGTATCTTTCTCTGGTGGTACAACAAAAAGAGCAGTTGATGCAGGTAAAAATTTTATCACTGTGAGTCCTCACGTGAGCTTCAATTTCTGGATAGGGTATTCTTTCATTACAGGAGTCACACGTGATGCTGCTCTTTCCTTGATGACCCTCCATGTGGAAGGTGTGTAGTTGCTTATGAAAATACGATTTAGAGCATTGCTCACAAGTATATTTCGCAGGCTGATCGGCATTACTGCTAAGTAAGATCTCATGTGAACGAAGGTGGTGTTCGAAAACAAAAGCGTGTACAGTCGTGTATGAACACATTTCACAATTCATTCTAGGACGAATTCTTTTGGCCTTTTCGTTTTTCTGCCTTTTCGTTTTTTTTTGATGAATCTTCCTTCTTTCCCGATTTGTACCTTTTCTTTTGTCCCTTCCTTTTCATTGTTACAGGGGAGTTGCTGTCAGCTTTATCAATGCAGTTTTTACTAGAAATCAAAGTACTCGCTATTAACGAGGCATTTCGGCGTCTTCGTTTGTTCTGAGGTTCGTCGAGTTCCAACCCAAGCTTACATTCCGCTTCAGGTTCCCATGGAGTATCAATGTCCACTTTCAGGCTTCGTTTCTTCCGTTTTACTTTTGGGATCTTTGCAATGTTCAGACTAAAAATGAAAATGATAATTGAATAAATTATAACTTTCAAGTTTGATATAGACATATTGATAAATATACTTAAAAATTAGATGGTAACTACAAACGTTAATACTTTATTGGCTCTACTGTCGACACATTGTATTCTGGATCTACTGGATTTATGACATCGCCATAGTGATCAAGAAATTCATCGACGTCATCATTAACATTCAAAGTTTCCTTTTTAATGGTTACATTATTGAAATCATCAACCTGAATGTTTAAAGGACCGCTTCTGTGGTTATTATAAAGGCCGGATGCAAACTTGTCAAGAATAACGCACGGCACATCCATCGATAATGTGGCTAAAATTGTGCAAAAATATAATTAGCAATATAGTCATTGGAAAACTAACACAATTTTGTAATCTGTATTTGTTATAAGCACCTTTGTGATGCACCGCTATCTGGAAATTTGCAATAACCTCCAGGATTTTCTGTCGTTTAGTTCCATTGGCCCCACACACCAACGATTCAGTCACTAAAGATTCCAATATTTTATATAATTCCCCTCCATTGGCGTTATTTAAAAAATGCTTCAATATTTTTTCCTGGAATAATTTCAGTTCATGGACGATTTTCATTTGTGTCTTTTCCAGTTCTTGATGAAGCTCTGCTATTCGCTTTGCTCCCTTTTCACACTTGTCGCATGTTAAAATTTCTTGAAGATTACGATCATCTTGTTTCGCCAGGGCATGTTTTTGATTTTCTTTTTGCAATATCGCAGTAATATGGTTCAACATGTGTCCATTTTTATTGTTTTTCGTATCCAATAAGTATTTTAACAAGATGCTTAGATTTCCATCAGTGACACCATTGTTGTCGATGACTTTTACACTTTGAAAGTGTTCAGGGCCACAAGAAAGACAAAAGAAACATCGGACCATCTTTGTTCTCCTTGATCGCCAGAAATACACAGGTACGAATTCACTAAAATTGGATACGAATGAGCTATTTTGACTACACGGTTAAAGTTAGCCTTGTTACTCGTCACACAATCAAGTTACCCGTTGTAAAAGAAAAGTATATAGATAAGATAAAGAAATCATACAGTTTTGTTCCTTGTAAACTATGTATATATACTAGTATTTGATCATTTATACATTTGATGTGTTTTACAATCAAAGGTAAACATAACATTCTAACTGAAAGGAATCTTTTGGCAAAGACAAACGGATACTCCACACTCCAGTCTTGTGTTAGGATAACTTATAACTTACATTTGTAATCAAAATTTCGAGTTGGCTAAATTTCTTAATTTTACTACCAATTACTCAAAAAATATGAAACATCAGTGGCTATAAACTCACTGTTCAAACTTTGGAACAGACGCACTTATTTTACTATTTTACACAATGTCAAACCAAACTAACTATCCCTAAACTAACCAAATATGGATTTTCTGTGATGTCTTTTCTGTTCTCACTAAAAATCTGCAATAAAGTCCTACACATACATAACATAAATACCTACTCAATACAATGCACTGCACAGCAGAACCACAACATGAATAGTGGAAGTGTGGAGTGTGGACGAAGGCGAAAAAGGTAAACAGTAAACATAAACAAAACAACCGATTACTTTGTACGGCACGGTGAGGTCAGCTGTGTATGTCTGTCTCACCAACTGTCTCACTTGGTAGAAGCAACCATGCAGAATCTGCCTCGAGTTCCGCAAGCGTTTAACATTACGAGGTGAACTTTTAGATCTGCCTATCCATGAAATATTATTGAAAGCCCCTGCTGCTGTTCCGCAAGCGAGGCTCGCGCGCTCGGGCAGATTCTGCAGGGCTGAGTAGAAGTTAGCGATGGACACAATTACTAAGACCATGGACTACAGACATTTAGCCACATCAATGTTCTGTAACAATAAGTGATGAGAATCCTGGAAATTCCCATGGTTGATAGTTGGTGAACAGATACATGATACATAGTTTATTTATGACTTCTGTATAGAAAGTTTAGCCAAAATTGGTTGACCCCGAGGGGGCGTCAAACTTTGAAAATTGCTTTGCCCATGTCTGAAAGGGTAAATCTGTTTGAGATGGGGTTTTTGGCAATCAATTCGCATTTGCTAAGGCTATTACATGTGTTAGTGGCATCTCGGTGACACCACGTTGGAGTAAAAACGAGACCGGGTCTCGGGGACCCCCTGGCTTTTTGAAAATTATAGGCACACAGACAACACATACGTTATAGGTATTTGTATAAGTATACAAAGTTTGAGCCAGATTGGATAATAACTCTGGCTTCCAGCGGGGGCCAAAGATCAATTCATTATTACCATTAATCTTTATGGCAGTTGACATACTGGATGATGATGAGGATAAATGGTTTGAGTGAGTTTGAAGCCAGCAAAGGACGTCTGGTAATTTGACGTTACAGTTTGTAAGACTTAACTCTACTCACCTTAAATTATGGAACTAAATCTTTAAAGTGTTGACTAACAAACAACATTACAATGTATTTGTTTTAATTCATTTTCAATTTAACAATCTTTAAAATCATAGAAAAACTTCCGGTCACCAAAATAAATCAAACTAGAAAGGCTTAAATACATCTAACTTTAACTACAACAAAAAGTATATACCATCGGACGAGCCACATTACATTGCATGGCCTGAATAGCACACGACGACATTTGCATTTGTTGGATCATCGTATCTTGTATCTTCGACTGCGTTGAAGGCAACGCTCGTTGGTATTGTTGTCAAATTCTTTACTGCGTTGGCATCTGTACTGATATCTCCATGAGCCTTTTTCTTATGCAGACCAAGTGAACCGCGTTGACTAAAACCTAAATTGCGAAAACAGTTAATTAAATCATGTTACATATTGCTCTCACATTTGGATATTGTATCAAGAGGTATTTTAATATTCCTTCTTCTTAGCAACAACTACCTCTGCCACATATATCGCAGGTGAATGGCCGCTCTCCCGTATGAATCCGTTCATGATCTGCCAAGTACTTTGAAAAAAGAAAAGATTTTTCACAAAACTGGCATTTATACTTTTTTTCCCCACCATGTATTGCAGAATGCCTTTTGAGACCCTGTTGACTCGTGAACCCTTTCCCGCACTCTTCACAAATGAAACTAAGTTCCTTAGAATGTACAATTTGATGTCTCCTCCAAAGTGATTTACTCCCAAGAACCTTGTCGCAAATCCCACAAGCTATACCAGTATTCTCATGGATTGTCTTGTGTATTTGAAGCATGCTCTTGTCCATGTACTCCTTATCACAGTACTCACATTTATACTTTGACGCACCGTGAACTAAAATTTTGTGGCGGAGAAGTGTAGACATAATTCGAAACGACTCACTGCACTCAGAACATTGGTGTGGCCTTTCTTCCATGTGTGATTGTTTATGGGTTCTTAATTCGGTACTAGTCCCAAATTTTCTCCGACACTGGGAGTGGGAACACACATGTGGATGGGTGTGACTATACTTGTGAACTTTCCAGTGCGCCAAGCTAAAAAATTCTTTGTTGCAGTTCTCCACCTGACAAAGATGTTTTTTCCCAATCTGATGCTCTTCATACAAATGTTGTAGTAATTTTGCTTTAGTATGGTATGGTTTCGAACAAATGTCGCACTCCAACCGACCCTTTCCGTGGTAAGTTAAATGGAACAGGTATTTTCTTCTGGTGGTACAGCAAAAAGAGCAGTTGACACACGTAAAAATTTTTTCGGTGTGAGTCCGGGCGTGAGATTCGACTTCTGAATACGGTATCCTTTCGTTACAAGAGTCACAAGTTATGGTTATCGTTTTTCCATGGCCCTCCATGTGAAATGCGTGTAGTTGTTTCCCGTAAAAGGATTTGGAGCAGCGGTCACACGTGTACTGAGCGGATTGGCCGCTATTACTTAACGTGTCTTCATGTGTGATCAGGTGTCGTTCAAAAACATATTTTGTCTTGTTAGAGAAGGAACATAGCTCACACACCATTTTCCTACGATTTACAACTTTCTTCTTCTTTTGCTTTGCTTTTGCTCGATATTTCTTTTTGGGAGAAACCTCCTTTATTCGTTTTTTATACTTCTTTGGTCGGTTACTTTTCCTCTTTACTCTGGGGTCGTCAACCTTGCTACTCCGGCCGGTCTTCGAAGTTAACAAGCTCACTGGTGAAGTTTGGCGTCTTCGTTTAACTCGAGGCTCTTCAACTTCCAATTTACATTCCACTGTGGGTTCGCATGAAGCGTCCTGCGACTGCTCTTGACAGTTTTTCTGATTCTTTTTCAGCTTTAATTTTGGAATTGTTGCAGCGTTGTTCGGAGTCGGAGAGCTAAAAAGGGATGTTAAGATTTGCATATTCATGTTATGTAAGTGTTATTTCATGTGCCAACCATTTTGATATTTCAATTTTAGAACATTGGTTACCTCAAGATATTGTATTCTGAATCCGATGGATTAATGTCATCGTCACAGGGATTGGCATTATTGGCAAATACATCAATACCTTCATCATTTGCATCTACATCACAGTTAATCTCTGTTTTCACGGCTGTGTGAAAATGTAAATCTTCTACAATGTTGGAGATTTTATTATTATTTGTGAAGGCAAATTTTTCAAGTATTACACATGGTACATCCATCGCTTCCTTTTCTACAAATATTTACAAATATTTATTACAGTAACATCTAAATTGTTGTGTAATCAGTTGTTGTATAATAGTACCGTACCTTTATCATTTACTGCCATCTGGAAATCGACAATAACTTCCAATAATCGCTTCAGTTCTCTTTTATCGGCTCCTGGAGTCTCATTTTTGAAAGGCTCCACCACTAATGATTGCAATATTTTACACGATTCTTCTCCGCTGCTGCCATTTGCAAAATACTGTAATATTTTTTTCTGGAACAATTTCAGTCCATGGACGATTTTCATTTGTGTCTTTTCCAGTTCTTGATGAAGCCCTGCTATGTGATCGGCATCCTTTTTACATTTGTCGCATGTCAAAAATCCTTGACTGTTTCCAGACTGTTTCAGTTTTGAGTTCCTGCTCTCCTCTAACATGGCAGTAAGTTGTTTTAGTAGTTGCTCATTTTTATTGTTTCTCGTATGTAATAAATACTTCAATAAAATTTTAATTCTTCCATCAGGTATATTATATCCGCTGATGCGTTGGAAATCCTCCGGGTTACACGAGAGACAAAAGAAGCATCGAGCCATTTCCGGTTCTTCTTCATACTTTTTCGCGGCCACTAAGTATTCACTGCAACTTATGACTCTGTGGACAGTGCCGACAGAAACCGAAGGGAGTAACTCACGCTGAATTTCGCGAATGGACTTTTTCCCAGTGGCTGCTAAATGCCGAATTAACTCCACTTCTTTCTCGCTTAGTTTTGGCTTTCTACCTTTGTAATTGCTGGCTTTCCCATAATTGTCTCCTAGTCGCAGAACATTACCGACCGCAGAATATGAACGTCCTAATTTCTCAGAGATTTTTCTCAGCGAGAAACCAGACGCCTTCAACTTGTGTATTTGAGTAACTTGAAAATCCGAAAGTTGTTTGCCGCGGCCCATTTTTGTTTCCTGGGACCCTAGTTAAATTTAAATTAATTGAGCCAAAGTATTATTCATTCATTAAATTATCTCACTTCAAAGGAACAAAATATGTTCGCAAAATCTGGCATTGGTATTATAAATATTTTAACTGCACCATTTAGTACCAACGTTACCAAAATACTTATTTAGCCAGTACCCAGTCTCACCTATTCATATGAGAATTCAGAAAACCGAAACCGGCGAAACCACTGCAACAAAAAATTTCATGAAAACACTTGATCGGAATGCTGTGTTGTCAATCGTAAATATTTTCCAATCTTCAAATTGAAGAGTTATTTTTAATTTGTATTATCTAAATTATTGAACAATGGTACAAAATTTTGATACCGATAATAAGGACAGTACAAGTTGGATAGCTGAATCAATTTTGAAATAAGATATCATTTAAACAACATTGATAATGAAAACCTTTACCCGTTTTCCGCTGTCACTAGTGAACGAAAATACGAGACAGTAGAGGAAACTGAGAAATTTTATGAAAATGCACTTACTTTGCATTTACTATTTACTTTGCTATTACTATAAAATGAGAATGAAAACATATGCACATACATATGAAACATGAGTATGATGAACATGAACTCCTATTCCTATATGCGACTGTGCGGTGCGGTGCCAGCTGAGCAATACGTTGTTCATGTTTACTTTGTTTGCTGCCGTTTTGCATAGAATATGCTTTCATTTTTCTTATTCCGCCGGGCGCTATACTTAGTGTTGCTGAAGCTTGAGGCTTGTCTTGTCACTTTGACAGCGACATTAGTCTTTGGCCATCCAGCAATAAAAATCGTGATGGTGAGATGAGACCGAAATTCTGTCACCGAATTACAAAAAGATGTAATTAAATTGCATTTGACGAAGAACTTAAATTGTCAAAATGGGAGCATTATTAACATCAACTGTAAGTAAGTGGACGGGAAGACATTTCATAGAAAACCATAAAATATGCAGTATTTTTTATTTCATTTATGAAATAAAATTTACAAGAGTATTTTGCTTATAAGCAAAATACCCTTGTAAATTGATAACATGATTCACGATTCAATTCATGATTCATGAATGTCTCGTCCGACCTTTTTTACACAAACGAATACTTGATAGACAGGGACACCCGGTACCAAACAAAATAGACAAACAATAAAAAATGAATAATTACTACATAAATGTACCTATACCTACATTGTCGTGTATGTAACCTAAGTTTAACTAGAAGCGATATCATGTTTCTTGTGTCATCGTATTTTCAGTCCTTGATAAGGAACCAATTTCATTTGATTCATGTGACTGACTGATGTGACAATATGATGACGGATAGGTTGGAACGGTTAAAAGCTTTGCGTTCTCGCCTGAATTCTTTCTGAGGTCTCGATGAGCAGTTTTTTTGTGCAAATTAACATTTCCACGTTGAGTAAAACCTAAATTGTCCAATAACGTTTCATTAATACTTTTTAAGTAAGACTGTTCTAATATCAGATTATTCGAAGTAATACAGTAACGGTTAATTAGTTACAATTAGTTGTATAATATACCTCTGCCATATATATTACAGGTGTACGGCCGTTCTCCCGTATGAATCCGCTCATGATCTGCCATTCTGCCAAGTACTTGGAATAAAGAAACGAATTTTCACAAACCTGGCATTTATACTTTTTTTCTCCACCGTGTATAATTGAATGCTTTTCCTTATTGTGGTGGTGGTGTGGTGTTTAATGAACCCCTTAAATGGGTTGTCATAAGAACACATTGGGCCTGCATTTATGGTAATTTTATATCTCGACACTCGACTAGTTTCACATACAAGTTCAAATCATAGTTCAAGTTCCATCTTCAATGAACTTCGTACCCCCTGGAAGTAGCATTCTAAACCAACGTAGCTCCGCGATCGTCCGTCAAAAACAAGTATTCTCCCCACCTTAAATTTCAGCTACCAAAGAATATCAAAGTTCTTGAAGTTGATGTGGTAGTAAATGAATTTCTATCGCTCACGTTTCCTGTAACATAAGTTGTATTATTGGCGCTTTGTTAATTAAGCAGATTTTAATTGAGAATATCTCGGTTTACGGAAAATGTTTCTGCGTTCTGCATACATAAAGAATTTCATTTTTAAAACAAGCTTTTGTTTTGTCAATAATTACCACCCTTACTTAACCTAACCTAACTGTATGTGTATTTAAAAAATACATTGTTAAATAGTACAAAATTTGTACTAAATGCATGTTTGTTTAACTACAGGAAAAAGTGAAATCCATAAGCAGTCAGTACCAAACGTAACAAGATGACACATTAATGTGTCTTGTGGAATGTTACTGATATCATATCATTACTTTGGCTAGTAAGTTTTTTGCACATGTTGCACCTTTTATTCTATAATTTGGCAATAAATATATATTTAAATTTCTATTATCATGTATGCATGTTAGTGAACGTTGATAATTTAAATAAACTTCGCACAACAAAACCAACTTTATTACTCATCTGCCAGCCTGCAAGAGCAAGAGCACCCACACTTCAGCATTTTGTGGTTACACTAAAATTACTTTGCTATGCATCGTCATCACAAACATAATATTTTCTCGTTGTCAGTTCGTAAAATTAGAACATTTTGTGGTGGCAGGGGCTAATTTTTTCCTTCATCATCAATTCTCTCATATGTTTATATGTAGCTGCATAATAACAAACATGTTTTTTTTAAAGATTTTTTGTATATGAAGTTTGAGTCATTGACTGTTATACTTGTTCAAAAACGAATTATTGTGTTAAATCCCAGATTAGATATTATCATTCTAAATAATTTGCAGAAAACAATTTTAATTTCTTGAATTAAAAAACAGCAGGTCTAACCATTTAGTTTGGTTACCAGAATGTCGTATCCAAGGTTAATTACCGTTTTTGGGCTGTCTCTCAGCTTTATTGCAATTTTGTGCCCAGCAAGGTGTTCCGAAGAGGTGGCCTCAGGTAATAATATCCAAAACCAGCTAGTTTAGGCATTTTCACGGGCTCTTCACGGATAAGATATAGAATGAGTGGACATATGAATTTTAATTGTCTGTTTAGCAACGGAGACGTGTGGATTGACAAAGCGAGACGGTATCAACACGTTTACCTTACGCAGCTCGTCGCCTAATGGGAATATTCCATTAATTCACATTCAGTTTAGACACCAACCGGAAGTTGCCGGTAACTTCCACGGTGTTGTATACCCAGTTAAATTTAGAACAAAACGTAGAGCGAACGGATGACTTTCGTAGGATTGAATGTTACTCCCTTCAGGATAAGCAACAAAACTGTGCGAATACCATGAGACTGTCCCCCAATCAGAAGGAGAAAATCGATGGTGAATATAAATCCTGGGACAGGGGCCATTTGACACCCGTTAACCCCATGCGATTTTCGGCGGATGCGGTCAATGACACGTTTTATTGTGTCAATATTGGTAAATGGAAACGGTGGCCTATCAATAAAATTCCCATTTTGTAAAAAATAAAGATAGCCAATAACGATTATTTTAAATTAGCCCCTCAGGAACCGTGGTCCAATCGCTGTCCCTGGTATGCAGTCGAAGAACGAACTTTAAGTCGTACCAAAACTCACCCCAGTTATTCCATAACTGGAGTATGTTCCCGCGACAATGCCATCGATGGTCCAACCTATTATGGCCAGATTGTGCCAGAGTGCTTCTGGAAAATGACCTGTTACAAGGACCCCAGAACTCAAAAAACACAAGTGGTTGCTTTTATCGGGGACAACACCTTAATCCCTGCGGCTTCCAAAGCCCAAGGGAAAACAGAACGAAAGATGTCTACCACCTTGCCCCGGTCTCAACAAGAAGTAATCAATTTAATGGGTTCCAAGGCGAAACTCATCTCTAACGCGTGGACTGCCGCAGAAAAAATTTTGACTGAAGGTCGGGAGAAATCAGGATTACCCACAGCGAGGATGTGTTCCAGAGCTAAAACTATTTTAAACGAAACTGTTGAAGAGTGGAAGGCTTTCATGAAGCTTCACAGACCCCATCCGACTTGTTCATAACGAAAATGATCCCCCCATTCCATTTTCACCTAAAAGTTATATTGTCACTTATTAAGCATTGTTTAGAAAATTTGAGAAATTGAAGTTTTTATTGTAATTATGTTATTTAATTGGTATATCATTTCATCTAACTTCTATATTAGGTTCTCAGCACCAGGTATTTTTTTAAAAATAGTATAAATCTAATCTAGGGATAGTAATACCATTTTGAGCACCATTGACAATATTTTGTCTTCGTTCGTTCATGTAATAAATATATAAAATGTAACATAAAATAAATAAAATATTATGAAGATATGATTATTTGTCAAGTAAATCGCAACCAAACCGGGGAATAATTAATTTATGATGAAAAATCTTTAATCTGCGTAATAACAACAAAACGCCATTAATTTGTTTCAATGGAAATCGAAATCACGAAATTTGAATATTTATTTGCTTTTAACCACTGCTGTATAGATAATAGATAAAAATGAATAAAAGTAGAAGTAAAATTATCTATACAGTAAAATTAATAGTAACAGTGTTGATTTACGTCACTTTTGCATTTTCTGAAAAAAATAAAAGAATAGAGATTTTTAAATAAAAATGGCAAGTCAAAACTTTCAAGGTCAGTGATACGTGTACCTGTTTGCATAATTCTGAGAGCTGAGCACACTCCTCAAAACGTCCCATCGTGCAAGCCCTCTTTTTCTCTTCTGCCTTCAAAGACCTCCATCGAACACTAAGACAACGCGGCCCCCAGTCATCCCTCAACATCGAAAAACCAGACCCTCCTTTCTGATTGTTATATAGCGAGCTGAGGAGTACACAGCTCTTGTCATCATTCAGGGCACAACCTTTTGTCAAATGTTGTTCTGCAGTAGCTTCATTTTTCCGAACCTGGTAAACGAATAAAAACGCCATATTTTTTCAGTGACAAACCTAAATACATCTGCACTACTTATGCAAATGTATCAACCATGGAGTACCTGGCTGTCTTTTCCAAAACCGGTGATGGCCGCATTCGAGGTCAATGAAGATAACATCAGGACTCCGGCTCGATAGCAGCCTTCGGGTTGTCCTAATTGGCAAGCCTTTTCAAAAGCCTCTGCAGCCTTATCATGATCCCCAGTGATGGAAGACACAACTTGGAATCCTGAGTTTACAAAATTTTCCTGGCCATGTAGAAACATTTCTCCCAGGCGTAAGCAGCTTTGTCCAGACCCATTACTACTACAATTCTGTTCGTACATCAGACTGGCCATGTCGGAATTCCGGAAGGTCATCCAATCTGACATTCTGTGACATACTGTTTTAATAATGAACAAAGGTTATACAATAATCAATCAATAATTGCATTTGTGGATTTAGTTGGAACGTCACCCCAGCATAAGGTGGGTGGGGGATTACAAAGGTACCCTGCACCAAAGTTACCATGCATGCGACAGATTCGAAAATCCTGGATGTGACGTTTTAAATGCTCAGGCCGTTCGCGTTCCACACAAAAATAGTTTACACTCTGTTAACAAAATCGTACCTTCTCTGTTTTTTATTTTATCCACTTAAACAACCAAAGCTCACGTCCATTCCCCCAGCAGCAGGGATTTTAGGGGCGTCTGCGGACATTGTCGAAGAAATTTCAAGATACCCCCTTTCCCCAGGTTTAGGAGAACGTTGTTCTGCAGAAGTTTTTCCAAGTACCTTGAGATTCAATTTTGAAAGTTCATAAGTTGTCCGTTTTGTATGATTGTTTTTTTGTTGGCGTTTGTAATTAGTTACCTGCTTACACAGCGCTGCTAGTTTGTCCGAATTTTTAAGTAGCAATGCCAATTTTAAATTTATATCCTGATCTTCTTTTCTAGCCCATGGGGTCATCAGTTCCCAAAAAGATGCGTAGTTCTTCATAAATAACATTCTTTTGCCGGGATCCACCAACCCCTTTCGATACATCCAAGCCAGCATCTCACAACTTTGCTTGTCGTCCAGGGCACAACCCTGCATAAACTTTTTTTCTATTACTCGCCACCTCTCTGGTTTCAATGTCATCATTAAGCTACCATACTGATGACATCCGGCCCCTTCTCCCAATACACACGCTTGTTCGAATGCGCGGGCTGCTTTTTCCACATCCTGGGGGAAATCTCCTAATCCGTCCCGATAATACTCTCCCAATTTCACGCAGCTTGCACCGTATTTAAGTTGGTGACAACTTTTTTCAAAATAACCTCCTGCCGCCGCCAAGTTGTGTAGGTTAGGTAAACTGGTCAACTTGACGGTTTCATAAAACAGACCGAGATAATGGCACGCGTCAATGTCTTTCCTTGGTGATGATGACGACGATGATGGCTGATCATTACAAGATTTTTTCAACTTTCTGTGCTGAACGGTTAAATACTCTAACACGGATTTACTGTAAACTTCTTTCTTTTTCTTAACGGTTTTCTGCTTAGACGACAACATCGTATTATCCATTAATTTCCAAATGGAGTGAAATTGGAAATTTTAAGTTAAATATTTTATTTAAATTTTGGATGAAGAAACAACGTTTCAAGAGAAATTGGGGCTGCTAAGAACAAGAGACACTTCAAGATGTTGCATCACAGCTAGCTTCACAAATAATGACTTGCAATGTTGCAATAGACCTTGAAATTTTTGTTTCAGGGTCCCATATCTCGTTTGGGGTTCAATGGATGTATTTTTGGGACGGACTAGGCTGGATATGTAAATTGTTTCTCTAGCATGAAAGGCAAAATTGTTATTGATGGACAGTAAATAATGACAATGACAGTTTATGAGAAGAAAAAGAAAGCAACGAGTCCTTGCTTAATTGACCATGGCTGAAAATGGAATAAACGTATTTATATGGCATACACAAGATTCGAATGCTGATAGCTAGGTTACAAAAATCTTTTAATAGAACACTCAATGCAATGGTCGTCATGAATGAGTCATTAGGTCATAACCAAAAGTGATGAGAAATTTAAGTGCCTTTTTCCATTATAAAATAGAATTGGTAACACAATATCAAAAAATTGCATTATAACTTCTATTTTTATTCATCTATCGTCCATAGCACTGCATTGCACTGTACTGCTGTTGAGACATAAATGAAAGTTATTTAAGGTTGTAATTAAAAGTGTAAAAAGGAACATTCATGCGTGTTATCAAATAAAAATTGGTACATTGTGTAATTTAATCTGACTGAACTTGATACATAGAGGTCTCAGAATGCCCCTACACTCCATCATACAAACACAGATTTTTACGCTATCAGCATTTCTATCTTTGAGATAAATAACATATGATTCATATGATTCACTAAACTAAAACATCATTAATCTAAAATCAATAACATTCTAATTAAATAAAAATAAAAACACATAGTTCTTAGCTTTCATGTGTCACTTGGCTGTTCGGATTAAACAAAATCAAAATCCACTATTATAGTAGTTACTGGCTACTGCTTAGGTTACACATTTTAACTCCTGTGACATCTTCAGCGTTAACCATGCTTAAAAACTTTTCAGATTTATTTCGTATTGTGATTAAACTTAACGAAATGTGTCAATTGTGTTGTGGCGTTTTTGAGGACCTTCTTTCAATTTTCTCCCTCTGCCAAATATGCTTGTATACTATTTCAAGTGCTGAGAATTGAAACTGACAGTTGTGCACCTTCTTTTATACCTTGTGCTACACAACATTTCATGCATTTTTTTCTAATAAAACAATCAAAGACAATTATGCTTTTGTTCCATTATATTATTTTTTTATTTAATAAATGTGAATAAAAAATTTTAATGGTAACAAACACGAATAACGAATACATATTTATGGTTTCATTGCGTAGGTAGATAAATTAAACAAAAAATAATAATAATCGATGATGTATGAAAAAATGATAATTGCAACAGAGCTTAAAAATACGCTTTAAAACAGAATACAATTATGCTGACAAATTCTTCAATAAACCAACTCCAATAATGATAAAAAAGCAAAATAATATGGCTAGATAGGTTTTTTATATCATTTGATAAGATCTAAATTCCTTAGCAAGTGACGCTTGTTCCTTCCTGGAAAAATTGGCCAACGACCATCCGGTAAAAGAAAACTTTTCAATGGACAACGCAAACTTTCCTTGAAGTAA
This sequence comes from Callyntrura guangdongensis, assembly GCA_027744295.1. Lineage (NCBI taxonomy): Eukaryota > Metazoa > Arthropoda > Collembola > Entomobryomorpha > Paronellidae > Callyntrura > Callyntrura guangdongensis. Next base: position 28,375 of record JAHZNB010006449.1, read on the forward strand.
AGCCCGGATCCCGGATGGGGTAATTGTTTTGATATGCCGCCTACTCGAAAAAGTTAAATGAGTTAGACTCATGTGACACAAAACAAGTTTGAAAATAGTATCGGTTATCTTGGGCATTTTGTCCAACCCCAGTAGTGACAGTTTCTTGAGACCTGTAATAGTCAACAGCGTAATAGTTATTAATAAAAATATTAACGAAACGACAACATCACGGCAAGGACAATTACTGATTACGTTTCAATTGGAAGAACACTGGAGTTTGAACGTCTTCCCCGACAAAAGCCACATTGCCCAGGTCCCTGCAGCTCTCCAAACAAATCTCCTCTAATGCTGGTAATCCACTCCATAATATGGTGAGTGACTTATTGGTTCCAGGCCAGTTCTTGAGGCGAAGTCTTTTCAGATTGGGACAGGAAGATACTATAAGTGTAGCAGTTTTTGGAGGAGGCATCGCCGGAGCATTAGATTTCCCTCCCGGAATATCAAATGTCAAGGTCAATTCAACAACTTGTGGACGCTTCACCTCACAGAAAAGGAATCCAAAAAGGCTCTCAGATGGAATGGAATTGTGTGTGCTGTATTCTAAATGCTCTCCAACAACCTGATTCACTTGAGTTGCCTCGTCCATCATCAAAGAGTCGATGGTAACATCCAAAGCTTTGAGAGATGGCCACTCCGGACGAAACATGCATCCAATAGCTACACAAGAGCGAGATGTACTCAAGATCACTAATTTCTCCAAATTCGGCATTTTCATGCCAATCGCGGATGGGTGCAGGTTGACCATGGAGGTGACACAGTTGCCAAGGTCCTCGTTTTTAATATTTTCGTTTTCACATTCGTGAACCTTCCAACACTCGAACCAAGCAGAATTGACCATCTCCAAGTTGACTCCGTTAACCACGCACGTTTCACACAGCTCCAAGAAATCACTAGATGAACTGACGTCCACCACCCGAGCCAATTTGGAGTTTTGGTCGTCGTGATAAAAATTTTTGAAACTATACTTTCTCAGGGGCGACCACTTGGAATTTGGATTCATCATGGCGTTCTGGATTCTGTCCTTCAAGTCGGTATTTAGATTGTGAAAGAAGGCCGCCAAAACTAAATTATGCTGACCTGGTGGATAGTTTAAAACCATTTGGTACAAAAGGCCGCTCCCAATGATTTGAAAACTGAATGGAACACTGATTTCTTCAACTTGATGGCAACATCGAGAAATGGAAAGGGAGTGGATGGTAACGCTGGCCATATTCACACACTCACTCTCCAGATTGATATCCAATCGCTGCAGTTGTTTGAACACATCAGGGAAAAGTTTGTCGTTGTCGATATATTTTGTACCACTGTTGTCGCTATCACAGTAGCGACGTAAAAACTTTTTAGCTTCCCTTTTACGTCTAGATGAAAGTCCCACCAAGTCGTGAACCACCAAGGTTGTTAGATTGGTCATCCTATCAAAAAATGCACGCTCTTCTCCCATTGAATACTGCGTTAGCATAGCGATTCGTAGATCCTTTATTAGTAGGCCATACCGGTTCAGAAATTTTGTAACGGCTGTGCCATTTCTTTCAAAGAACAACGTCCCAGACATCTGATTGTTGATGTACAATTTAGTAGTTGGAATGCCCATCTTTAAAAATTTCTCCAATGACTTGGTTGTGTCATTTATCTCCAGTTCAGGTGTCCAGTCAGGTCGACTCCGTAGAAAACGCAAGATCATAACGTTGGCCATTTTGGAAACTCGGCGATAACGCAAGAGGTCGTTCCATTCCAGGTAGGGCCAGAT